>JASDQU010686362.1:18808-39666 GCA_032191745.1 Picea mariana | reverse complement strand
TTCTACTGGGATATGTTGATTTAGATATGGTAGGTGATAAAGACAACAACAGGAACACCACAGGGTATGTTGTTACTATAGGTGGAACAACAGTGAGTTGGATTTTGAAAATGCAAAAGGTTGCTTCCCTTTCAACAACAGAGGTAGAGTATGTTTCTGCTACAGAGGCTAGGAAATAGATGATTTGGTTACAAAGGTTTATGGAGGAATTGGGAAAGAAGCAAGATAATAGCAGGTTATACTATGACAGTGAGAGTGCCATTCATATTGGAAATAACTCATCATTCCATTTGAAGGCTAAGAATATATAGTTGAGGTACCACTTCATACAATCCTCCTTGGAAGATGGACATTTGAAGTTGGAAAATATACACACTAGCCAGAATCCTGCAGATATGTTAACAAAGGGAGTAATAAAGGAGAAATTGAGTTCTTGCTCAGTTTCATATGGTCTTCAAGAATGAAGATGAAGATGAGAAATTTTCCAGGTCCAAGAAGGTTCAGAGTCCATCATATACAGTAGCGGTGGAGTTGTTGAGATCAGTCTCCAAGTGGAATATTGTTGGTTGTGCAACCTAATTATCTTCCTGATTTAGAGTTCTTTTGTTTTTTGTTGTGTTTATACCTCATGAAGTATTTACACCATAGAAGTATGTACACTCTTCCACATGGGGGAGTGCAGAGGGGAGTTACCCCCTTTGCGGGGTTCGGGGGCAAAGCCCCCAAAGAAAAAATTGCCTTGTAAAAGTATATTCTAATTTTATTGTAAATCTGGACCGTTCATTATAAGGTCACAGATATAATGGTATAAGTTATGTTAGGGTTTTTTTCCCTAGAAAGAAACCCTCTCTTATGAGGGAAATGTATCGCAGCTAGGCAGGATAGCAAAAATTGTATTCTGAGGTAGGAGACTATGAAATAAAGAAGAGGAAGTTACAACAGGTTTGTTGTAGGTTGTATCCCTTCATTTTCTAGATAATAATAAAGGAAGCACCTGGAAATTTCTCTGGTGGATGTATCCCACACTGGGTGAACCACGTAAATTTGTGTCTCTATTGTATTGTGTAGCTTCTGTGTTTTTTTTCTGCATTTGTTTTATTTTATTGCTCCACGGTCCTATTTTTCTAAAACATTCTAACGGTCGGGATGCCTCCAATGGTCATGTAATGTTTTCATGGAAAAGTGCCATTATGCGTTGTTCTGCTATTCCGACAATGTTCAGGTTCTGCAAGTCTTCCTTCTATGAAGTATTTTCTGGAACTCCCTGTAGTTTTTATAATTTTGCTTTCTTCTTACTGAGATTTATGGCCTTCTTTCCTATGATCTGAGTCTCTAGATTCTTCATCCCACTCTCATTCTTATCTTCCCTTAGTGTAGCAAATTATCACTTCTAAGGGTCTTTCAAAGGGTTCGAGTGTAATACCTTTTCTCTTACTATTTCTAGGGTGGATGCTCTTTTCTTCTGCTTGAAAAGGTTATTTAAGTCTTCCTGTGTCCTTCCAACTTCAACAGTTAATTCTCTGGTCCTCTGTCGCTTCAACTTATCCTCTTGTTCTTCTATTAATCGCGTTATTTTCCTAGACATGAAGTGCCTTAATTCTTTCTTTTTTTGTTCTGTAGCTTCCTCCTCTACTTTCCTTCAGATCTTATCTTTCTCAATCCAAGTTTTTCCTAACAAAAGTGCAAAAGGGGTGTTGTTCTCAACAAAATTAATGACTTAAAATTCTTCTTCAGTCGATGCTCCATGCGCCATCATAGGTACATTAGTAACTCTTCCACATAGGGTTATCATCTTTCCTTTAAACAATAGTATCCTTCCCAATGAAGGAATCGTAGTAGGATTTCCAAAAATTTTCCAAGTACTTTATGGCATAAGATTCACATGTGTTTCCTCATATAATACACAATCTATGTCAAAGTCTCATATTCTTGCCTATGCACTGCTTCTCTTTTAAGATCATTGGTAAACTAATGTCTTTGTGATCATTCAAGGTTTCTTTTAGTTGTAATAATATAGATTCTGATTCATTCTGGTTTTGTAACATATCCTTAGTTTCTTGACCTTCTTCATGGTTTTTGTGTCTCATGTTCATCTTTTCAACTTTAGCAATCATTCTAGCGCAATCCAAAACCTCATGACCAATAGCTTTACAACAAAGACAAATAGGACCTACACCAGGGCATTTCTTTGCAAGGTGTCCCGATCTTCTGCAAATATAAAATAGTATCAATACTCTCTTTCTTTTAAACGATCCCCAACCTTTTTTGTATTTCACACTAGGATCACAGTGATGGACCTGCAATCTGCAAAATTTCTTTCTAGGGTCCTACATCCACTTGCTAGTCCAAAAATTATTTATATGCATACGAATAACATATCTTTCACTATCTCTATCAAATTTATTCATATCAAATCTTTTTTCTTCTAGTTGTGCCCTAGTTTTCAAACTAGGAACAAATCCCTCAAACATACATAGATGCATACTTTCGAAGAAAAACATTCCACTTATGTTACCTTTATCAGAGCACAAACCTTTAATATCTTACCTCTTTTATTCAGATCGGACTTCTCTTTTAGCACAGAGCTTCACAATTCAAGTAGAATATTGTGCACTACAGCAACAGATCTACGCACAGAGCTTTCTTATTTTATTTAGTTCCTAGCAATCATAGTTTCAGGTCCTAGCAACAAAACCATTTGTCGGCACATGTTCAGACCTAGGGTTCAATGCTTCAACAACTCACTAACAAAACCCTAACTAATGGCTCTTTCAGAAACACCGAAGAAGCAGATGAAATCTCACCCGAGGTAGAGGCAGGGGGGTTGTAGGACTAAAGTGTCTACAACCTAGCTGGGACACAGATCTGTGATCACAATACTTAACCAACAACTTAACCAATAATATGCATTAGTTCTTAAATTTCATTCACATCATAGATTAAACCCTAAATACATAACAACGTTGTAATAAACAAATCAAACACTTCTAAGAACTTAGCATAAACTCAGATATGACATTCATTCACATCATAAGCACTAAGCATTCATAGATTTATCTACCATACATAAAGAATAGTGCAATAAAGAAATAGATACATAAACACCATGAACAACATTGCACAAATCACATCAACACAGGATATATGTGGTTCACCCCAGTGTGGGGCTACGTCCACCAACTCTTCTTCTTATTTATTAGTCTTATTCAATATTCTTATAGGCAAAGAGCCACAGAGATGACTCTGCACTGGACAGGTGATCTGTACACAACACACTAGCTTCACCTTCCTTGAAATCAAGTCACAGCACAAATCCTTACATAGTCTATGCATAAAGCACTTACAAAATGCTTGCACATAGCTCTTCAAGCCTGAACACATCCTTGCACAAAGGAAACTATCCATGCACTAAGTCGATCAATGACTAGTAACTAACTAACTACTTCTTACATCCCCTAGATACTTATTTATACATTACAAAAAGGGGCCTAAGCATGGTTAAACCCATGGGTTGACATCCCATACCCGTTACATAAACCCTAAAATCCCCAAAAATCCTGGAAAATGGGAGAGATCCCATGATCTTTGCTTCTCCTGGGCACTCCGTCTTTGACCATCCTGTTGAAGTACCAAAAATGGTCAAACATGACTAGCGTTTCCTCAAAACCTGGTCCAAGGCCAACACATACTGGAAGGAATTCTGGAAAACTGGTATGTAGACCAAGAACTACGTAGAGGTACCACTGAATTTAAAATATTGCAGTAGAATTTCATAGCCACATTTTCATTCGAACATGAGAACCCCCAACGTTGATTTCACTTTAAAAAAAACTAAATGCTTGATATTCATTGATAAACTAGAGCTGGACCTTATGACCGAATATCAACAGCAGAATAGGTGGATAGTCAAAGAATTGATGCCATGCTATCATGTAGAATAAGACATACCGGATGAATAAGATCCATGCAATATCCAGATTCCAGAGATCGAAGAAGAAAGGGGGGTAGCAGGTCCCCCCTTAGTAGTAGAATAATTTACTGCATAGATTAAAGTAAAGAAGGTCAATATTGGAACAACGCAGAATCTCAAGATGGCCATTATTGGGGATTACTGGGACGAGAAAAATGTGGAAAGGATAACAAAGTTGTTGTGCGAGTATAGTGACATGTTCCCAATGACCTTCACATAAACGAAAGGTATTGCAGGAGAAATTGCAGAGATGAAGATCCCTCTCAAACTGAATGCAAGACCTATCAGACAGAGGTCTTACATATTGAATCCCATATACAAGAAGAATGTAAGAGAAGAAATCGACAGAATGTTGGAATTGGGAATCATAGAACCAATAGAAGAATCAGAATGGATAAGCCCCATGGTAGTTCAGGATAAAATAAAGGAGGCATAAGAATCTATGTATATCTGAGAAGTCTCAATGATGATTTCCTACATGACCCCTTCCCTACACCCTTTACAGATGAAGTCCTAGAAAATGTGGGTGGACAGGAAGCATACTCATTCACCGATGGATTCTCAGGCTACCACCAAATCAAGATAGAACCAGAAGATCGGTATAAGACTACCTTTGCGGCAGAATGGGGATCCTACCAGTACACATTCATGCCTTTTGGACTGAATAATGCACCATCAATTATTTCCATATTAGTCATTGCTTCCTGCAAATAATTCATCCATCAGTTTCTAGAGGTATATTTGGATGATTGGACAATGTACATCCTATTGAAGGATCATGTAGAGGTGTTGAGGTTGATGTTATAAAGATGCAGGCAATGCCAAATATCCTTGAACATTAAGAAATTTATATTTTGAACACCCTTCGAAATTCTATTGGGTCACATAGTATGCAGACAAGGTTTGATCATGGATCCTACAAAGATTGCAGTAATTGTGAATTTACCACCACCAATATCAGTGTGCTAGTTGCGAGCCACATTGGGACATACAGGATATTATAGAAAATTTATAAAGGGAATGCGTAGATCATCATGTCGATGGAGAAATTGCTCAAGAAGGATACTAAATTCTAGTGGAATGAGAATTGTCAGCAAGAGTTGGATACCCTGAAGGAGAAGATGGTAAAAACACCCATCTTAGTATTTCCAGATTGGAAGAAGACATTCCATGTGCATGTAAATGCATCATCCATAGACTTGGGAGATATTTTGGTGCAACCAGGAGCAGGGGATTTAGACCATTCCATAACATTTGCAATCAGTAAATTGTCAGACTCCGATAAGAATTACAACACTACAGAGCGAGAAGGTCTGGCCATGGTGTATGCACTTCAAAATTTCAGGCATTACCTACTTGGAAAACATTTTAAGATGTTCACAGATCATTCAACCCTTAAGTACCTAGTCAACAAGCCAGTGTTGGGGGGGAGAGTCTATATATGGTTATTGTTGTTTCAATAATTTGACTTTGAAGTCAGATTTAAACCGGGGAAGTTGAACATAGGACCTGATCACTTGTCAAGGGTCACCAATGGAGAGGAGCCTACAAACTTAGAGGATACCTTCCCTGACGCACAATTATTTTCATTCCAGGTCGTAGATGATTACTTTTCTGACATTATTGAGTATTTAAGTATAGGGACTGTGCCATAGGAACTTAACACCACACAGAGGAAGAATCTGGTTTTCATAGAAGCTGACTACCAGTTGATCACATGACACTTATATAAAATGGGGGTAGACAACATCTTGAGAAGGTGTGCACTAGAACACGAAAGGCCTAGGATATTGGCAGAATCTCATGAAGGTATAGTTGAAGGACACTATGCAAAAAAAGCTACAGCGCAGAAGGTACTACACACAGGATCATGGTGGCCAACTATTCATTGAGATGCAAAGGAATACTTCCAACAATGCGACATTTGTCATAGGGTTGGAAAACCAAATAGATGGGATGAGATTCCCTTACACCCATAGGTAACGCTCAAAGTGTTTGACAAATGGGCTATAAATTTTTTTGGGCCAATTCACTCACCCACAAGAAGGTCAGGTGTGTGACACATCATCACTATGACATAATATCTCTCAATATGGGAAGAGGTAGCACCAATTAAAGATTGCAACACGGAGACAGTGTCACACTTCTTGTTTGAACATGTGCTCACCATATTTGGATGCCCAAGGATTCTGATGAGTGACCAAGGCACTCACTTTATCAAAATCACTATCAGAGCTCTGACTGAATAATTCAAGGTCTACCATCAGAAAATTACTCCATACCATCCTCAGAAAAATGGAATAGTGGAAGCCTTCAATGAGATTCTAGAGAATGCCTTAACCAATATTTTCAATGTCAATAGAGACGACTGGGATTCAAAGATAGCAGTAGTACTATGGGCATATAGAACTACTAGTAAGAATTTGACAGGACAGACACCATTTAGATTGGTGTATGAACAAGAAGCAGTGGTTCTATTAGAATTCTTGGTACCAAGTTTGCGTGTCGTAGCAATTACAAACATGATAGAGAAAGGTGCAGTACAAGAAAGGTTAAGTCATATCATGAGCATGGAAGAAGATATAATTCTAGCAGGATTTCACCAAGAAGTACAGAAAGAAAGGGACAAATCTTGACATGACCACCATATCAAGAGAAAAATTTTCAAGGAAGGAGACCTAGTCCTACTATATGACAACAAGTTTTTTCAACATCCAGGAAAGTTCAAAATGCATGGGTTCAAAACATATGAGTTCAAGACCGTCACAGGGGGAAGAGTCGTACTGTTGAAGGATTTGTAAGGAAAAAAATTGAGGCAATGGGAGTCGACTGAATTTTTACAAGGGCAGTCTACCACCCGCAACTTGAAAGTTACCGTGCAGTAAGAACCGATGTAAAAAAGAAGAAGTTTGCATGCATAGGTCAGCAAGTCAGCGCGACGAACAAGAAAAGAGTTTGCGTGCACTGGTCACTGAGTCAACACGACAAAATAAGAATATTGTGCCAGAAGAAAAGGGTATATAAGACAAGGAATTCACGCGCCCAAAAATCCCAGTGCGCCAGAAAAAGTAGAGACGGTCGAAAAACACAACAATTCGGAAAATGGCAGTTGTGAAATTCAGGCGCCAACTGGCAGTGACTATTGAAATTCCAAAAAACACACGGAAGTATGTATGCAGAGGTAAAGAAGTTAGTGTGACAGAAAGGGAAAAGTCTGAAAACACGATGCATAGGACAATAGTTAACAAGTACAAAGTTACCACGTACAGGACACACATCAAAAAGTGAAAAAGGGATGATTGTCAATGTAGAACAGTTGTCACTTCGTCGTCTCGCTATAAATTCAGAAAAAGGGGGGAAAGAAAATCATTGTGTTAATTTCTAAGGAGAAGAATGCAAATCCAAGAGAAAGAGTGATAGAGTGAGACTTCGAGCTAGCATCCATTGAGTTTGAATATTTATAGTACAGATAGCGTCAGAATGTCACCACCACGATTTGAAGCGCCCAGCAGGGCCAACATGAACACAAGAAGTATTTCTCAGGCGACAAACACAAGGGAGAAAGAGATACCCATAGTAGTGGATGTAGATGAACTCCAAACACCTGAGTACGAAGCAAAACCCATGACAATAGAGGAGGAACAAAACCCAGTATAGGAGGTCGACTAACTGGAGGAGGACATAGAGAGAACTAAATCCGACACATCGAGGGGACCAGGGCCATGACAGGCTGAGCAGGCCACAGGTTCAGTGCCACAGAGCCACAAACTAGAAGCAGGGAAAGAAACAGTACATGAGGATGTACCAAAGGTGGGGGCCTCATCCCCACAAGCCAAACAGCAGGATCACCCTGAGGGTAGCGTGCAAGGAGGGTCACAACCACAAGTAGAAGGGACCCTAGCTTTTCGTAAGAAACAAAAAGGGGTGTGCGTAGATGATGATATGGTCGACGGAGTGAATTCCATCAAGTATTTTGACCATGACGTGATGAATTTCACCAAATTTATAGACCTGGCACCCCCATCATGCATGCCACTGTTAGAGTCGGCAGGGTAGATTCTTGCGCTCTATAACACCGACATCATGAACTTGCTAGATTTCCCACATTTTGGGTGGGGAAAGAACATTAGCGCCTGCATCAACAAACTTCTTTCACGATTTCATGGCAGGATCTTGTGGATGGATAGGTCGATGCCTATCACTGTGGACCTCATCGCAACAATCACGGGGCTACCCACAGATGTCGAAAAGATAGAATAGTACTTGGAGGATAAAACCATATCCAAGGCCATCTCGGATGAGATCAAGGCAAAGTATTGAACAGAGCACGATAACAGGGGCATCAGGATCAATGACATCAACAATCCTATGACAAGGTTTTCCACCAGACTCCTCGAATGCAAATTGATGCGCAAGTGTCACAAAGAGGAAGTAACGGTCGGAGTGGTCATTTTTGTTGCACACTGTTAAAAGGGGAGCTCGATGAGCTCGGCCCCATACCTCTTGAACTCATTTTTAGAGGAGTGTAAGGACACACAATATTGGGGCCATGAGTTCCACTACTCATTGTTACTCATCCTCATTGGCCTCATTGGTTGGAAGGAACTAGTTTATAGTAAGTATCTAGAGAGACCAGGAAACTGTGGTGCATCGCATGTTAGGAACCTAACCCCTCATGTAGGTAGAATAATATATTCCGATGTAATAAATGACAATAGTAATAAGGCCTAGGAATAAGGAAGAATAAGTCGAATGTAAGAAGACCTAATAGGAGCTTCCACTTCTAGAAGGATCTTACTCCATATGGTTATTTTTATAGACATATTTAGTATAAATAGTAGTCGAGGGTATGATAATTGTTGTCTTGGATATTATTTTAATAGAGCTCTACTCTGTTGGAGCTTGACCCCTCGAAGAGGAAAGTGAAAATTTCTCTCAGTAATCAATGTGCTCTTTCTGGTGTTATTCTGATATCATTTTGGTGTTATTGTGGTGTTTTTCTAGTTATATTGTTGTTCATCTGCCATTTCTAGCATTTTATTTATGTTCTGCATACTTTTTATATTTAGAATATTACAAGTGGTATCAGAGAACCTTCAGCAGAAAATTGTGGGTTAATGTTTTTCAGGGTAGAGACGTATTCTGGCGTCTTTAAGCTATAGATATCTATCATTACACGCATAAACCTGTGGTCAGGGATTCATACACGTAGTAAATACAAGTGGTGCTTAAGAGCACATCTGTTGGCCACCCTTGTAACCCATGTTGGTACCCCTTCGAGTGGTAGCACATCAGAAAGCACATGTATACAGATCGACCTAGATTTCCTAAAGCCCTCTTTATATAAATTGATCGGTCACCTGAATTCTATAGTGCCACCAAGAACAACACTTGACAAGATACTCTATAGTACCTGGGTAGTCGGGTAGTACAACTAAGGGCACGGTCTAGCCTCCTTAGTTGGTGCCCTGAGATATTGGGCCGAGTACTACTGTTGGACCCCGCATGTATATCAGAGAGATATAGCACGGAAAACCCTTTTCTATAGAACCCTTGAATACCTAACCCTTGGGGACATAAACAAAACAAAAAATAGACAAGATCTATTGCCATGCAATTGTGTTCAAGTCGCCAAATCACTACACAATTATTACTGATTAAGCATTTTGGCATTTCATCACTACAATATTCTTCAAGACGGAGTATAAGTGCTCATTTTTTATTCCCTTGTCATCATGGCCCATACCCATAGCCAAGACTTGGAAGCTTGCTTCAATAAGTTGCAATCTAATTTCACATAGACCCAAGAATAAGTGAGATAGCCTAGTGCCAATATTTCCACCATCAATAAAAACATGCATTTTTCCATCGTTGCCTCAATCGAGGAACTCAAAGAAGACCCCAAACAAGACATTACTACCCATCTTGAATATGTCACTTTGATGATCTGCACCAAGCTACAGATCCCCCTTCATCTGACCCACCTTTGCATATCGAAGCTGAAACTTCCTCTCATTCCCATAATTTTCAATCTCACCACTTTCAGCGTGACCTACAAACCTTCTGCGTGTGGATGTTATCAAATTTGATGGCTCGGATCCCACTGGTTGGGTAACTCAAATAGAACATTATTTTTCTTTGTATGGCATTACAGATGACTTGGCCAAACTCTGGTATGGTGTTCTACATCTTGATCAAGCTCGTTGGCAATAGAGAAAAACTTCTCGTCAAGGGTATGTTGATTAGAAACACTTTGTGGCAGAGCTTTATGAATGCTTTGACACTGACACCAACCATATAGGACATTTGAATAAATTGAAACAATATGGCATAGTGGAAGACTTTATAGCTTCTTTTGAGTGATTGTATTTTCATACAAAGGGCATGTTTGATGCTTTTTTCTGAGAATGTTTTATCAGTGGTCTCAAGGATAAGATTCATGTCCATATTTGCATGGCTTGAACTCAGAGTTGGGTGGAGGATACTAGAAGAGATAAGGAAGAAGTATAGGTTGTCTCTTCTCAAAATCGTAAATCCCCCTTTATTCCTCTCACTAAACCAACAAATCCCACTCCTCCTTCTACTCCACTAAAGATCCAAAAATTGACCAAGCCTGAAATGGTTGAATGCCAACTCAAAGGTCTTTGTTATAATTGTGATGAAAAATATTTTTCGGGACACAACTGTAAGGAACAAAATCTTTTTATGGCCATCTCGGAGGATGTTTCAAAAGAGGATGTTGAAACAACCCTTGTGTCTGTGTCACCTGAACCTCTGACATAACCCCTCCTTGAGACCCTCTCGAAGTAGAACCAATCATTTCCCCAAATGATCTCATTGACTTCTCTGCTCCCCAAACCCTCAATATAATTGGCTACATCAAGCATAGGAAGGTCATCATTCTTGTTGATAGTCGAAGCACCCATAATTTTATTCATCGCCGCATATCCCAAGAAAATAATTTCTACATTCGTGCAGCCAATAATTTCCAAATCATGATTATCAATGGCAGGTCCATGAAATGTGGAGGGAATTGTGAAAATTTGTGTCTCCAAATTGGTGACTACCACCTGAAATCTCATATGTTTGTTATCGACATGGGAGGCTGTGACATTGTGTTGGGTGCAGACTGGCTAAGGACTTTCGGTCCCATTCTCATGGATTTTAAGGAATTAACCATGCAATTGGACTAGGAGGGCCAACAACATAAATTCCAAGGCATCACCATCGGTTCCCCTGAGATCATTAGTTCCCATCGCATGGAAAAGCTTATCAAAAAACATCATTCTGGCATTATTTCCCAACTCCATGCCATACAAAAAAATAAGACACCCTTTATGCCACAGGACCTCTAATCCATCCTCTCTAAACACCAAGTGGTTTTTTTTACTCCCCAGGGACTCCCTCCTTCCCGTGATGTTCATGATCATTCCATTCCCCTTGTCCCAGAAAGCCTTCCTCCCAATATCCATCCCTATCGTCACCCCTTTTCCCAAAAAAAATGAAATTGAGAAAATGGTTCAAGAACTGCTCAACGTAGGTTTTATCCACCCTAGTATGATCCCCTACTCTTCTCCTATGGTCATGGTCCTTAAGAAATAATTTTCTTGGCACATGTGTCCTGAATTTTGTGCCCTCTATAAACTCACCATTAAAGACAAATTTCCCATTCCTGTCATTGATGACCTCTTGGATGAATTGAGTCGTGCCCAGTTCTTTACTAAACTTGATCTTCGTTTTGGATACCACCAGATCAGTATGAAAGAGGCAAACATTCTTAAGACTTCCTTTAGAAGTCATGAGGGCCACTATGAATTTTTGGTCATGTCCTTTGGATATGTAATTCTCCCTCCACTTTCCAAAGCCTCGTGAATCATGTCTTTCATCCTTTTCTTCGTCATTTTGTCTTAGTTTTCTTTGATGATATCCTCATCTATAGAAAAACTTGGATAGACCACCTTGCTCATGTGGATCGAGTTCTCCATCTACTCTCTCAGCACCAACTTTTCCTGAAACAATCTAAATTTTATTTTGGCACCTCAGAAGTCGAATACTTGGGTCATATTGTTGGCAAGGATGACGTCAAGGTCGATCCTAAAAAGATTGAAGCTATGCAATACTGGCCTCACCCAAAGACTCTCAAAATATTGCCTGGATTTCTGGGCTTAACAGGTTATTATCGCAAGTTTGTTAAGAATTATGGAAATATTGCATCCCCTCTCACTGCACTCCTTAAGAAGAATTATTTCACTTGGACTCTAGCAGATGCTCAGGATTTTTAAACCTTGAAGATGGCCATGTGCACCACTCCAGTCCTAGCCCTTCCTAATTTCACAAAGACCTTTGTCCTGGAATTTGATGCTTCAAGGAAAGGAATTGGCAATGTCCTTATGCAAGAGGGTCGGCCTTTGGCCTTTACCAACAAACAATTGTCTGAATGAAATTTGGGCAAATCAATCTATGAAAAGGAAATGTTGGTTATTCTTCATGTCATTGATCTTTGGTTCCCTTATCTATTGGGGCAACGCTTACAAATTAAGACATATCATCAAAGCCTCAAGTATTTTATAGAACAACACATTTCATCCCCAGAGCAACAAAAATGGGTGACTAATCTCTTTGGATATGATTATGAGATCATTTAAAAGAAAGGCAAAGACAATGTGGTTGTAGATGCACTTTCTCGAAAATATGAAGATCAAGGGTCCCTTTTTTCTCTCTCCTTCATTATACCAGATTGGCTCCAAGCCGTTCGCCAGGAATGGCTACAAGATCCCAAAAGTTTGCATATGATGCAACAATTGCAGTCCAATTCTCCATTTTCCCCAGGATACTCTTGGTTCCATGATGAGCTTTGATACAGAGGTCGTTTGTATTTAAGTAAATAGTGAAAACTTAAATCCATAGTACTTTCTGAGCTTCATGCTACACCCACATTTGGGCACTCTTGGTTTACCAAAACCTATGACAGGGTCAAATGTTCTTTTTTCTGAGAAGGTATGAAACAAAATGTTTGTAATTTTATGGATGAATGTGATGTGTGTAAACACAACAAGGGTGAAACAGTCAAATCTCATGGCACACTACAATCTCTTCTGATATCACCTGCTATTTGGCAGGATATCTCTATGGATTTTATTGTAGGCTTACCTAAATCAGGCAAAAAAAGTCATCATGGTGGTAGTTGATTTCCTTTCCAAGTATGCTCATTTTGTTGCTCTTCAACACCCATTTACAACATCCATTGTGGCTCAACTTTTCATGGATCAGGTCTTCAAGATCCATGCCATGCCGCACTCTATTGTTTTTTATCGCGACCCAAATTTCACCAGCAATTTTTGGAAAGAATTGTTCAAGCTACAAGGCACCCAATTGCATCTCAGCACAACTTATCATCCCCAGATTGATGGTCAAACTGAATTTGTCAAAAATAGTTTGGAAACATATTTGAGGTGTTTTTCCTCGGAAAATCAAAATCAATGGACTCAATGGTTACCGCTAGCTGAATGGTGGTACAACAATTCATACCATACAACTACCTGCATGACTCCTTTTGAAGCGGTATATGGACAAAATCCACCTTCAGTTCTCTCATATTTACCAAGTGTCTCGAAGTTCCACGTGGTTGACCAAATGATTACAGTTCGAGAGTCTATTCTTCATACCCTCAAAGATAATTTGGTCATGGCCCAGAATCGCATGAAGCAACAAGCAGATCAAGGTTGCTTTGAATATCAATTGGCAAAAGGGGATCATGTGTTTCTTCGACTGTAACCTTACAAGAAAAATTCCCTCAAGGTTGACCATTGTTAGAAATTGGCGCCCAAATTTTATGTTCCTTATACCGTTCTCAAATGTGTGGGACAGGTGGCCTATCAGTTATCTTTTCCCATTCATTCTAAGCTACATCTTGTTTTTCATGTTTCCTACTTAAAGAAGGTCATTGGAACTAAGTGCCAAATTCAAACCAACCTTCATGAGTTGGACGAAGAAGGCTCCATTTTGCTACAACCACAAGAAGTTTGGACCAGCGTGAGCATCGCCTATGTCAACAAACTATCAAGGAAGTGTTAGTCTAGTGGAAAGATACAACCCCAACAGATGCCACTTGGGAACCAACTACCATTCTGCAGCAATTTCCACATTTCAAGCCTTGAGGACAAGGTTGTTTTTAAGGGGGAGGACATGTTAGGGACCTAACCCCTCACGTAGGTAGAATAATATATTTCGATGTAATAAAGGTCAATAGTAATAAGGCCTAGCAATAAGGAAGAATAATTCGAGTGTAAGAAGGCCTAATAGAACCTTCCGCTTCTAGAAGTATCTTCCTCTAGATGGTTCTTTTGATACACATATTTAGTATAAATAGTAGTCAAGGGTATGAGAACTGTTGTCTTGGATATTATTGTAATAGAGCTCTTCTCTGTTGAAGGTTTCCCCCTCGAAGAGGCAAGTGAACATTTCTCTCAGTAATCGAATTTCTCTTTCTAGTGTTATTTTGATATCACTTTGGTGTTATTGCAGTGTCGTTCGGATTATATTGTTGTTCATCTACCATTTCTAGCATTTTATTTCTGTTCTGCATACTTTTTATATCTAGAATATTAAAGTGCGCTACATATCATTACGCAAAAGCGTATACCCGAAGACAAAGAAGACAAATACAGACATATTTGAGAGGTATTTCATAGAAATCCAGGACCTCATTGCAGATACATGGCTCATTTCACTAGAGATTGTCCAAGAGTTTGGACAGGTTGTTAACTTCAGGGAAATGCGTCATAGCTTATGGGTGCAAGAAAAGAGAGACAGACAAGAATGGCTACAGCTAAAATATTGTGTGATGATGGAAGAGATCCAAAGAGAGGTCCAGGAGTGGCCCAAAGAATGGAAGGTATCGGTGATTCCAACCGTAGTACCAAGTGCACATACTCAGATGCAGGGAAGACCAGCTCCAACGCACCAAATAGGCACCAATGGGGTCGAAACCGAAAAGAGGAGTATGCAAGTTCAATATGGGGGAATCACCTTAGCCAAGAAGAAACCTAGAACACATAACATACCACCAAGGGGCCCTACATAGGCTCCACCGTGCACATAATAGCCACCAACACATCCAACAAAAGAAGTGTGTGTAGAAGAAACAAGCACAAGGACAGAGGATATCCCTTTGGAGGAAGAACTAGGGATAGGCACCCAGGAGATTCATGTGGTGGAAGAAACAAGGCCAACCATTTCCATAGATACTCATATTGCCACTATTATTGAGCCATCAGACACCCAAGAGAAGTGTCCAGGCTAGAAAAGCGATGATGTTCGAAAGAAGGTGAAGGCCCACAAACCACACTACCATATATCACTAACCCCAAATTATGTGGAGTGAGTGGTGACAGCAGTCAAGGAAAGACTCACCAAGGTGTGGGATAATGTGAAGAAGCACAGAAATTTAATTGCAGATCAAGTGCAAGAAGTAAAAACTGTGTTGGAGCAGATAAGGATCGGGGCAGTGCAGGCACCAAAATAAACACCCATGTAGGCTAAGGAAGGAGTTCCAGTGCCTGAAATGGTGCAATTTGTAGAGCAGGGTAGCGCCAATTTCATCATAACTCATGCGATGATGTTTATTGATGAAGAGATAGCACAGAAAACCCTAAAGAACATTGAAGTGTTGGACGTGGCATTGGCCAAGATTCCAACAAAGGCACTGTATAAAATTCAGGTAAGCATTGTGTAGGAGATTCAGTCCAGAGCAAGAGCTAACGCGACGAATCTATAGGTAGCCCAAATAGAAAACATCACGATGAAGGAATCCCTCAACCATGACGCAAAACGAAAAGAGAGAGCACAACAAAAAGTGGAGGAGATGGAGACTCAGATCCACATACTATTTCAAGCCATTCTCGATAACAAAAATGATGAGGCAGTGTCTTCGGAACATGTTATAACCCTATAATTTATAGGATCAACTGGTGACTGAAATATTATCTCTTTAGTATTTTTGTTTGTCAAATGATTTTTCATTCTGCAAACAATTTGAGGAAAAGAAAAGAAAAGAAAAAGAGGGAATAAAAATAAATTCAATAGAGCCCCGTGCAATAACAATGATTTGGTCAATACAGTTCAAGCATGGGAAAGTCCTTTTAAATTGATGTTGATAGGAGTAGTGATTAAGCTTGGCTAAACTGTTTAATCTTAGCTAGGTGATTTAGGTTAGTTAGTGAATAAATTTGACCAAACAGCCTAATCTTGGTCAGATAACCCCATGATAGAATAATTGCTTAGTCCAACAATTTAATCTGGGCTAAATGTCATAGGTGATTAGGTTAGAACATAGGGTAGTTTGCTTAATCTCAATAAGACAAAGCATGATGATCGATGTTGAACTATATTTTTGAGGTTTAAAGATTTGATGTCTAACCCCCATGGTGATTAAAACAGAGAAAATCTTGGGCAAACACACAAAAATGTACTTATCCTAAGTTTCCAAGAAAATATGATTTTGCGCTCACCGAATAAAGACCGCGCATAGATGGGGGGCTGGAGAGTGCATGCCCAAATCAACGGTTGACAGATATTTCCATACCCCCCCCGACCGTTCTACCTTTAATGGTNTATATCTGAATGGTTGAGGTGCAATAACTTTCATCAATGGCTGAGATTTGATTCTGGACCCCCTCGACCGTTCTTCTTTTAATGGTAGGGGGGGTCCGAAGTGCTGGTTATTTTTCACGCATAGATCTACAGTCCACGAGCAGGCACATTGATGGATGGTTTGTGGTGTTTTTCAGACCCCCTCAATTGATCTGTTTTTAACAGAGGGGGGGGTCTGGAATGGAATATTTGTTGGTGGGCCCTTTATCTCTACGTGGCTGGAATTTGCTAATCCGGATCCCACCACTTATTACTGTCTGACCTGCCCCGTCACCCCATGATGTCATTTTTCCACCTTTTTCCCTAAAGGTCACGTCTCATAACCCCGTCAGTCCTTTTCCCTGTTCACTCGTTACGAGCCCCTTCACCGTGGTCCCTTCCCCCAATCAATACCTGCCACGTCGCCCAGCCATATTGTTCAGTCATTGTCACCTACCATATCACGCTCTAAATGACCCATTGGCCATTTATTATTGGCTAACTTATCCATTATCCTGTTGACCTGTCCCCCGCACCCAACGGGTATCCGTTTGTTCAAAAATACCCCTATCTTTTCATTCTCCCATCATTTACCCTGTCGTCACACCAGAGATTTTTCCCTGTTTTCCTCTCTGTTACAATCAATTACCCAAAGCCACAGTCATCCCCGCTAACCTTCTTTGCTTTATTTGCAGGTACTATTATAGTGATGGCGCTAAAATCAAAGAAAATAGAGGCCGAAGAAAATCCTTTCCTCCCGCCTCTTGTAGACCTCGACAGGATCCATCTGGCCGAAAAATACCACTTAATTGTAGACACCAGATGTGAATTTGACTTCGTGGACCTACAGTCATGGATTAAAGAAGTTTTCTTAGACCAGAGCGACGCAATTGGGCTCTGGGAGTCAAACCTTCCTCTGTATATTTTCCCCCAGATTCACCATTTTCCCGAATTCGCCCTCAAGTGCCAAGCCCATTATATCCCTAAACAAAGAGCCATTATCTCTTCATCTGAAGAAATTATTTTCCTCATCACACTAGAAACCATTGACCAGATGATGCAGATACCCAGAGCCGAATCCACCTCACTTTTTAACCTCGAAATCATCATAGAGCTCTACCAGAAGTTGTCTTTCCCCCAAAGAGCTCAGATTTTTGAGCTTTTTTCCCACAATCCGCTCAGATCCCCACTACAAACCCCCCTTATCCTTCCTCCATGTTCTCAGTAAAGGGAAACCAGGTCATCACGTCACTATGTGCCTTGCTTGGATATTTTTCGGATCAATGGGTGGATGAACCCATCCTGTCCATTTTCTCCACCGATGAGAAACCCACTACTCAGTTCAACTATAGTACATTCCTGGCGGACAACATTCATGAACAATTCATTAATTTCACCATAGAAGGCATGTTCCGATATTCTTCAATACTAGCTTACCTGTTAGTTTTCTTTCAAGTGGACAATTTTTCCTTTTCAATGCAGAAGATGGACAAGGATGGGAGACCGCAAGAAGTAATGGCGTGGACTTCACTACTCAGACATAAATCTACAAAATTTAGTTTCAAGTAGTTCATTGAGCAGTTCTACCACCCAGTGGTCAGTATGCTCAATGGAAAACCCAAACCTAGAATAAATGAGGAAATTCAGAGGATTTTACATCTCTTGTACCTTACAAAGACTGGTGATTGGTACCTCTACCAAAACCACACTGAGATCAGAGTTTATGGGTGCGAGTTGACCCCATATAATTTGCCCAGGTATTTACCCGTGAGGATTTTTGCCCTGGAATACATAAGGAAGATGATAAATTCAAACGACATACATTTTGTGTCTCTAAAAAAGAAGCAGCAACTTATAATTAAAGGCCATATTGGGTCTTTCATCTGCTATAGCCAAGGCGTTGGAGAGAAGCAGATAGATTGCTGAAGGAAATGAAGTTTCAAAGCAGTTTCATATGGAATTATGACCCTTGCGGGATAATTTCAGAGATGAGAGTTAAAAATAAGAATATCCCCTATGTTCATACATCCAAGCCTCAGATAGAGAAGTACACCAACCAAACAGAGTGGGAGCCAAGCACTCTGGTTGAAATGAAACAACAAGACCTTTTGGCCATTGTCTCACAGACGACTACGCCACAGGTTCCCAAGGAGAAAAGGCCTAGGAAGGACACTTCACCTTCTGTCACTGAAGTATCATTTGAAGAGTTCCAATTACACACCAAGAGGCCAAAAACTAGTCACACACCTGACACGGCTGGTGAAAAGGAAATTCAGTCCACTACAATCATGGAGGTGGATTGGTTGCTCCTTAATGCAAGCAGCAAACAAATTTTGACTACAGTGTTGCCCAAGAAACCTACAGTTGCTCCACCAGTCAACCAGCCGAGAAAAACATGACCTAAATTGAGTATTTTTGAGAAGTATGATCTGATAAAAAAGAAAAATCAGACGCTGACCAGCAGCACATATGCTCAATTCTAGAAGCAAACATCAACTGCACAACACAGACTGCTGTCACTGAGAAGGGTAAAATGTACATGGCATTTTTGCAAGCACAAGTGCCAAACCCAAAAGTAATCACCGATTACAAAAGGGCGACATTCAAATTTCAGACTAAAGATGTGCATCCAATAGACCAAATGGATTTGCACAGGCAAACTGGAGAAATGGTTTTCTTTACATTGGCAAATGCTTCTACTGTTGCATCCAAGCTACAAGTATCTCTGAACAATGTCCAGACATAGTTGAAGTTAGAAAAGATATCATCGTTTGCCAAGGATAACAGGATTAAGACGTTGGAAGAACTGGTCCTCAAGATTGGATATGATCCCTCGAATGTGAAAGCAGTCGAGGAGATGCTCAAGAAGAAAAATGTCGATATAGAATCTCTGAGGAAATAGTTGAAGCTACCACCAACAGTACACTCACGGGCAAAGGAAATAGCGGAGACAGAAGGAGAAAAATTTGAGATGCTTAAGCTGATCATGGAGCAGAATGCAAAATTGAAGGAAATGGAATCAGAATTGGAAAAACTAGTCAAAGAGAAGGAGCAGTCAAAGCCCATGGAAGTCATTCCATTGAGCGTAGTTCCACTCATAGGAGTAAGCACAACATCTGTAGCATAAATTCCCTCGGTAACTCCACTAACAGCTCTGGAGAAGACAGTTGAATTGGCTAAATCCATGGAAGAGATGAATCTGCAAGAGACGAAGATTAGCAGACTTAAAAAGGAGATTGAGAACCTCAAGGAACTTAAGTCTTCTTATCAAACCAGCTACTCCAAGGAAAAAAAAACGTCAGACCAGCTCAAACAAGAATTACAACAGCTTCAGAAGCAAACAGTGGTAGGCAAAACACTGGTTGAGGTCAAAGAAAGTGTTTGGACAGACATCACTAAGTCCATCAATGAAATATGTCCGATGATAAAAATTATGTTTGAGAAAAATGAGCTGGTGCAAAGAAGTAAGCAAGCTATCGAGAAGATAAGAGAAGAACTGGGAGAGATGCCCGCAAAAGCTACTGAGATCATCAAATTCCTAAATTCCAAAACCAGAGAAGAGATGGAAGATTTGAAAATTGAAGACAGAACATAGACCATCCTTGAGGTAAAAAGGGTCCTGACCAAGAGAGGATTGATGCTATAGCTAAAGGAAAAGGTCCAGACTAGGGACATAGGAGTGCAAAGATTTTTCAGCAAGATCGAAGCTCTACAGAAGAAGGGTCTTCCTGGTTTGAGAGTTATAAATGACAAATTGATGACACTACCCAATTACAAAAAGAAATTAGCCACTGTGGCTAAAGATAGCTCGAAATTCTCAGGTATCCGAGGCAGTATCACAGGAAAGGAATTCCTAGATTCTCTACAGTTGGATATCAACATACAACACGAGATCCCATATATCTTCATCATCAGGCCAACTTTTTCCAAGTACAAAGAGATGGACGAAATAAACTGAAGGCTACTCAAAGTCGTCGTTCCCAGTCACCTTCGATGGGAAGAAATTTGCAATTTGATCAAGTAGGTAATGAGGTGTCAGAGCCTAGTCAGCTATCCAGTCAGATGATGTGGTGTAGAGGACTCACCAATGGCTCACCCCAGAAATCAACATCAATTTTTGACACATCATCAAACAGTTTCCTAGATTTTTGTAGTTTGTTAAGATAGTTAGCTAAAATTAGATTTACCACGTCCTGATCTTTAATGACAGGATCGTTTGTAATTTTGATTATAAATACTTCACACTTTGAAGTACTAA
>JASDQU010686362.1:0-18145 GCA_032191745.1 Picea mariana | reverse complement strand
TTGAAACATATCTAAATCATACAGAGAGATCCCTCTCTGAAGCTGGTAGGGCTGGATTCCAGTTTAGAAGTGGTTAGATAAAGTTACCTATGGTAGATTTCTTCTTCCCTAACAACCTTTGGGAATTTACAGAGCGTTAACATAGTGGAAACCGTACTGGGGACAAGAACGAACGTTTCAACCCCGTGTTTTCTTTTCCCTAGAAGAAAAATTTGTTTATGAAAAAATTGCAAATCTGAGAAAGAAATAATGTTTAGAGGTTGTTGAAAGCTTGTACATATTAATTTCGAACTCATAAGACTAAAAAATATATATAAAAAATAAAAAATAAAAAGAAATCTGGCTCCTAAAAGAGCTTACACTCGATGCCACCTAGACCCAGAACCTGCAATAGCAATAGATAATCCAGAACAGTTACTCAGGAAAAAGACCATTGTAGAAAGTTTAGTGAGTAATAGTCCCCTTCATAGGTCCCCTTCTCTTCCAGAGGAGCTCATTGCCCTTTATGATCTTGACTTTGACACCCTTTTTGAACAAATCCTGTTTAGAACAAAATCTGATAGTTTTGTGACTGAAACCGTTCTAGATCCAACCGTCTTTCAACCCTGGACCCCTAAAGTACTATCTCCCATTGCCACACCTCAAACCTCTCACTTCATGTTAGTTATTCCCTCATCCTCCTCAACTTCTGTCACCGCCCCACTTATCATCCAGGTCGTTGTCCCGCCTCCTCCACCTATCATGGAAGCCAGATATGCTCCCTTGGTGTTGGCCGCACCTCTACATGCTCTGCCCCAGGATTATCAAATGAGACTTCCATAGTTCGATGGTACAGGGCCCTTGAATGCACAAAAACAAGTCGATAAAATGAATGAATATTTTGACCTACAGGAAGTAGATGAAGCTCACGTTCAAATGAGATTGTTTGCAAAGAGTTTGACTGGTGATGTCAAGAAATGGTATAAAGGCTTACGTGTTGCCTCAGTGCTCAACCTTACAACGTTTCAAAAAAATTTTCTAGATAGATAGGAGGTAAAGAAAAATCCTCTCCAGATCTTGTCAGAATACGAAAACATCAGAAGGAATCAAGGTGAGACAGTACAAGACTACTGCACTTGCTTCAACAATCTGTACAATGCAATTCCAGATGACATCAAACCCCCACAAGGTTTAGCATTGATAAAATTCCCTGATGGTTTTGATGCTAATATGTCGTATCAATTAAGGGAAAGAAACTCCACCACCTTGGAAGACATGCAGAAAAGCGCAATAAGTGTGGAGGCCAACCTATTAGCTAAAAGGGCACGACAGAGGACGGAAAAGAGAGTCACAATTAAAGAATAACCTTCCACATCTTATTCTGACATGAAACTAGATTCCTTACCCAGAGCAATGGAAAGAATGATGGAGAGACCTATTGTATCCGAAAGAAACCCTCCTAGAGAAAACCAACCCACTCCTCAAATTCGAAACCCTAACTTCAGAAGAAATCCTCTTCAAATCAGGCAGAGAGATCCTAGAGATCAAAGAGAGCAGAGGGGTCCTGATCAACAGATCAGACTGCCCCTACAAGAAAATTATGCCGATGAAAGAGAAGAGGTAATTGAAGAAATGAAGGATACACACATAAACCTGATGGGCATTCATGATAACGAAGCTATTTTCCTAACTCAAGAAGAGCAAGAACTTTTTCTTCTTTCTCAAACAAAGGTGAGTGAAGAAGCTAAAGATACCGAACAACAGGCATTTGAAAATTCCATTATAAAGGTACACAGGCAGTATAATATACGAAGTAAAAAGACAGACAGAAGTTCCCCAAAAAAGGTAACCGGAACAAAGAAGATAGTCGAAACCAAGAAAGCCCTTGAGAATTCTACCAAGAAGATCCCTGAAAAGGGTAATGCTGAAGTTCCAGCAAAAAGAAACCTTACCATTCTACAAAGATCCATGGAGACTGAGGTTTCATCAACCAACCCACCAAGCATTCCTACCTAGAAAGCTATGGTGGACAAATTAGAATTGTTAGGCCAAGGCAGAGCACCTGTTCCTTTCAGCCTCAAAGGGGAATTGGCCAAAGTGAAAATTCCCATTCCTCTTTCTGAACTGATGAGTAAGGATGCTTATCGATCTCAGGTAATCAAAGCACTAAGTATTGAACTGGATATAGGCACAAAGGCTTTAACTGTTGGATAGGTGAATCATTCGGACACGGTAAATCTTATCGATGATCAACCTGAACTCCTGTTTGGCCCTAAAGTTGATGGTCAAACTGACAATGGTGTGGTTTCTCCTTTTTACATTAGTCTTAATACACACGACCTGATTATGCATAATGCTATGTTAGATTTGGGCACTTCCCATAATATAATGCCTAAAGCAGTGATGGAAAAACTGGGACTCGAGGTCACCAGACCTTACTAGGATTTACACTCTTTTGACTCCAGTAAAGTTATATGTATCGGTTTGATCAAGGACTTATGTATCACCCTGGCTCAGATTCCTACAAAAAGCATGGCTATGGATGTTGTGGTCGCAGACATTCCCCCGAAATATGGTATGTTGTTGTCCCAGTCTTGGGGGGCCAAGTTGAAAGGTACTTTGCAGTTGGATATGTCATATGCCACACTCCCAATATTTGGGCAATAAAGAAGACTATACAGAGAAACGCTGATGAAAGTGAATTGTTCACAGACTGCTCCATATATAGGGTGCGAACCTGTTTTTAAGCTTGGAAAGGAGAAGAGGTCTCGAGGGTTCTAGAAGGGAATCTTCTAGAAAATGAGTTGGAATTTGCATGGTTGTCATTCTACTGACTTCTCAGATTTGATGGGATCATCCTCATCCATGTAACCATCTCTCATTCTCCCATATATTGAAAGGTTTCTCATGGAAAAGGTTAAGCAAGATTGAATGAAGAATTGGTGAAAGACTTGTGTGAATAACTTTGCTTGAAGCCTTCATTTGGCCTATCAAGTTGTGTTGGATCTTCTTCATGCAGTTATAGAGAAAGTGTGTGTGTTGGAACCAAGGGTCACTGAAAGGAAGCTTGCAACATCAAGGAGATTAGGTTCTATCTTCTACTTTCATTTAATATGACACAACGACATCTCCCTTTCCCATCAAGTCACTTTTACTTTATTGCGTAACTCCTTGATCATATGCATAGGTTGACATTGAATATACTTTATCATCTTCACATTGGTTGGTTTGTGTTGTCTTTCTCTTTACCTCATAGGAGCACCGGAGCGAAGCGGGAACAATAGAGACCTAGGAAGCGATACAAAGGTATGTCACTCATTTCTTCTCATTAGTAGATTCAATGATCACAACTTAGGGAAAGAGTCGCACCCTGTCATGTTTTGTTCTAAATCTAGGTGGATCTAGGGAGATCTGTTAGTGTTCGCACCTACCGATTTGTCCGATAACAAATTGGCGACTCCACTGGGGATGCAACCCATTTTTGGTGGTTTTTCGTGGTTTTTCCTTGGCCATTTGCTCTTAACTTACCATTTTTCATTTCCATCAATCTCTAAGTCTTGAGGAGACCCTTATAGACTCCCTGGGTCCAGAAGTTCCTTCAAAAAAATTTCCCTTTTTCCAAATTTTGCTTAGTTTCAGGCCTTCTCCCACTGCACCCTTCTGTAGCCTACAAAAACCACTTAAGTTTGCAGTCTTCTTTTCAGTTCAGTGCAAACTGATTGCACTCTGCCTATGTTTAGCCTACGATAATCCTTGATTCTCACACTGTACACCACTACCAGCCTGCGAACTCATTTGCAATTTTTTTGGATTAATTTTTTTTGTATCCTCAGATGCCCATATTTGTTTGTGTGTCTGGAAAGGACTTATATGGCCAGTGATTGATTGTTTCTTGACTTCGAATCTCGTGAATGATTATTCTTCGGAAATTGAAAGATCTTCTTATTCATCTTTTCTCAATTGTTACTTCTTGACCTTTTCTTAACAAGGATATAATCTCTAGTTTTGAAATCCGAGTGCTTGTTTGGTTGGGAGCCGGTGATCAGTTTAAAAGTTGGGATTAATTGTCTTTTTTAATTAATCATTACGTGGAAAATTGTTTCCCATGTGCATTTGAAGAGACTGGCCTTGTCAGTTTGTTATTTTTGTCTTCATTGAAAGATTAGTTTGGGTGTTTGTTGGGTATTTCTTTTTCGTTGGTTGCTTGTTTTTTCTTAGTTCCACCACTGTTGTTTGGTTTCTAATAAAAAATCAAAGACATTTTCTCTTTTTTAAGTAACTTTTTATTCGAAAATATTGACATTCAATTGTTGAAATAGAACGAATAGAGAATTTGTATTGTTCATAATTGATTGATATTGCATTTCAGAGAAGATCATACATCGTAGTTCACATTGTTCCAGAAAACTCCTCTTTCCCTCTTGTAAATAGGATTCATCGAAAAAAAAAATTGTATCATTCATTCCTATTTATGCATTGTTGGGTCAGAGTCTCACACAACATCGGTTTCATTTCCATATCATGTGAGTAACAAAAGCCTTTAATAATATTGCACAATTTTAAAATTTAACTAGTAACTTTTTCTAAGGCTCTTTTACACCAACATTAGCTAGGCTAGAGCTTTGGAATAGGTAGTGAGACACACTCTCCAAAGAACAAAACACACAATAGTATCTTGTGATAAGGAGTGTCAAATTCCATTTGCAACATTTTGTCTTGGGAAGCCCTTCTCACACAAGGATCAAACCTGAGGTCGCATCGAGATTGACAGAGTTACTCACCCCACTTTGTTGATATCAGTGTAGAGATTGCACGTATTACGGGGGTCACTTGAAGGTATACCCACAATGATGAGTGGAGGCCTCTCAAGCTGATTTCGAGCTAGATACCCTTCCCTTGCGTGTGGATCAGATTGTCGACTGTTCCCCCAGGAATTATTGTTGTTGGTGGTAACATTAGTAGCCTATATTCTTAGGGTATTACACGAGGTGACTGTGAAGGGGAAAGTCTTCACAGTACCTAGAATCGACGTTGGCCAGACTCACTCGGGCTCCTTGGAGGGTATACCCATGATTATGTGTGGGAGATTGCACCAGGGTGTAAGTCCATTAAGCAGGTCGTCAACATAACTTTTCCACCCTAGCCCAGCCCCTTCTTGTCTCGTCGTTGCGACGTTGGATTTCATCACCAACTAGCGACTTCGGAATTAGAAGATCTTGTTTTCTTGGTTTTACTTCCTAGATTTTTACTAGCGCGTGCTATTTGTTTAACCAAGTTGACCATAGAATTTCCTTCGTAAGTTTCTAATTCGGTCACAATTAACCCTCCACGTCGTTCACATAGAATGCAAGGCTTACCCCCAGAAAATCTGGAAGGTTCTCAACCCTTGCCTACCAACTCACCAGAGGGATCTCCTCAACAGAGTGAAGTCTAAGACATTGCCACTCCACAAGTAGAAAGAACTAAATCTCTAGAATGGTTCTAAATTACTAATTATCGAGAGGAATTTCAACTTCATTCTAACTTCGACAGACGTATTGCGCGAGTGAATTCTTCCGAAGACTTAGTTATTCAGTCTTCTAGATCACCGACTGGACCTTTCTTAGGACCTGAGGGTAAAGATCCTTTTTGGACTACTAGCATTTATAGACGGGCTCTCTTTGGCTCAGGAGCAGGCATTCATATCATTGTTGCACTTGATCTACCTAAAACATCTAATCCAGACGCAATACCTTTTACTACTACTTATTATTTTCATGGTACAAAAGCCCTACCAGCTAGCCACATATTGACTATCCCTCTACAAACAACCCATTACACAATGGTCTCAGATACTACGATTCCTCGCACCAGGATCATAGTGGCTAGCCAAACCCCCATTGGCACACCACTTTCACCTAGATTCACCCTGACACTTCCGCCCAGATATCGTGCGTTGAATACTTCTATTCCCACTCCTACACAACTCACGTCCGGGACTCCTGAGGGTTTCACTCCTTTTGAGCACCACCTTCCCAGTTTCATTCTGACACTTCCTCCACCCCCTTTCAAAGGACCTCTTCCATCCTCTATCGGGGGCACTAATCCTAGTGGAACCATCCTGTCTTTCACACCTAGTTACCAGATTCCTGTTGGTGGACAATTTCACCAAGGAGGCCAAACTCAACCCCCCATTGCAGGACAAATCCCAATTGGGACACAGCCCCCGATTGGAGGGAAGCCCCCACCAACCCCACCTTATGGAAAAAACATACCTCCATCTTTGGCCCAATATTGGAATCATTTGATACAACATAATCCTCAATCGACTGGGGGGCAACAGTCTCAAGCTAACTTCATCATACCCCCTAGTACAGGCCAACCATATCCAGGTATGTCTAATCCTATTTGGGGCTCGCATGCTCAACCCCATGCCCAGGTCCAAGGGTACAACCCTGTGAATTACTGGCCTCCACACCAACAACCGAATCTCCTCGGGTCTTCGCATTATATGCAGACTGCTTATGGTCCCACTGGTTTACCGACGGGACTCCCTCTCCAAAGTTACCAGTACCCGCATGTGAATAGACAGTTACCTTTCTTAGCCACCCTGGACCTCTCAGATCTATCGAGGATTTTAAGTTATCTGATCTTTCACTCTCCTCAATGGCCCACCATACCGGCCAAACTACCATCCGACATCCCTAAATTCGATGGAAAACCAGGAGAGGACCCGAACAACCATGTCATGACTTTTCACCTTTGGTTCTCATCCAACTCCTTAATGGATGACTCTATTCATTTATGCCTTTTTTAGTGAACCCTCACAGGTTCCGCTGCGAAGTGGTATATAGAATTACCACGAGGCTTCTTCGTTGACTTCAACACCCTCGCTATGGCTTTCCTCGCCCACTACTAGTTACCGATTGGATATGAAATGGGAACCAAGATTTTGAGTTCTTTCAAACAAACCAAAGCCACTCATATCTCTAATCACATTCATGAGTGGCGACGAAAACAATGTCTCATCAAACTCGAACTTCCCGATCAGTTTTTGGCAGAGTGGTTCACGAAATCATTCATGAACAACATCTCTCGTGACATCGCCATGGGTGGAGTTTTCACAGAAGAATAGGAAATTAGTCGTGCTCAATACCTTGACCTCATTTACTCACAAATGGGTACTCTTTACGACTTACTCCCTAATACATCTCGTCCTTCTACTTCCGCTACTTCAACTACTCTTGTTGCTTCTCATGCAGGCGACGATGTGATTGGCACTCTCCATGCCCAACCTCATTTTGTCCAAGCCTCTAGCAACAAACCCAAACCCATTTCTTCTAATGTTCAAAATGATTCATCTCCTACCCCTCCCACCGGCAAGACTTCTGAGGTAAATGTTGTTCAATCTACCCCCACTGGTAAAAAAAAATCCAGAAAAGGAAAGGGTAAGAATAAGGAGGAAAAAAATAATTCGCAAGCAGAGAGAACCAAAACACTACCCATTGACGATAGGGATAAGCACAAACCTCGATACCCTTGTCTTATCTGTAGTGATGATCACTACACTAAGGATTGTCCATAACGAGCCGAGGTTACTAAGTTCCTTTAAGGGACCACGAAACATCCCACTCTGGCCATATTGTCACAAACCTTCCCTTCTCAACAACAATCCCAATTGGTCATTCATGACCAACCTTCCCCCTCCAATACATCCTATGTCTTAATGTGTACAGGTGATTCAAAGAAGAATGACATCACACTTACCACTCAAGCCAAACATTATTCTTCCTCCAAAGAGAAGGTTGATGCAATACCTCCTTCGTTGGTCCAACCATCTCTCACGAATCCACCTACCAATGGTCCTCTTCATCTTGAATGACTGAAACTCGATACAGTTCTTCGCCCTCCTCCAAAGGGCGTTGTTCAAAAATAGTCTTTCAATCCCCATGCACGTGTTGCACAGAACTACAGTATTATAGAAGATCTGGCCCAAGCACCGTCCGCGATGTCAGCCCACGAAGTCCTTCAGAGTTGTCCTATACAACGGAAGGCACTGTTGAAAGCTATTGGTGGAATCAACCCTACAGATGCGAACTTAATAATTTTTGACTTGGAAGATCACATTCCAAGGCTACCCCCTCAACTCGCATTCCAAATACAAGTTATTGTCTCTGACAAAAACATTTGTAAAATAGTTATTGATGATGGTGCCTCAATGTGTGTCATGTCTATTACCTACTGGAAATCCATCGGCTCTCCTCCTCTGACCGAATCCCACAACACGCTCAAATCCTTCAATGGATCTATTTTTAAGCCTTATGGTGTCCTCCCTTCGTTTCCTATTTCGTTAGAAGGAAAAATGGTCCAAGTTGAAGTGGAGGTCTTTGACGCTCCTCTCGATTACAAACTTCTACTTGGCCATAGATGGATTGATTCCATGCATGCAGTTGTGTCAACTCTTTTCCATATTGTGTGCTTCCCACATCAAGGAAAGGTAGTCACTGTCGACCAATTAGCCTTCTTTCACTCCGATACACGTACTGGCAACGTACCGTTCATTGCAAAAAAACCCCCGAATATGAGAACGTCAGTGTGGGTCTTCTTAAAGATTCCTCGTTGATGGGTACTTTCCCCATCCCACCACCCTATGTTCCACACTTGTCTGTCACCTCGATCAACATGATCTCTTCCTCTATTTACGGAACCCCGACATCTCAGGACCCATGGATGGTACCCAACCCCGACGATCATCTTCGTTATGGCGACGAAATTCCTTTGAGTCCGGTCGAATCCACCTATCAGGCCATTCAATCGACAACCCCTTCTATCCCCTCTCTTGGTGATTTATCTCCAGATCCATTCCACGTCATTTTTCCCACAAACGAGATGATTATGTTTGTTATGGAAGGCCTCCCTTGGGACAATGGACATCATCGTTCCATCCTCTTCCTGGAACAACACACCATCGAGGGATACCAATGGATCTCGACCCCATCAACCATTGTCATCATTTCTACCATTCTCGAGTCTACACACGATGTGTTTTACGAAGGGAACTTAAGCAATATCTCACCCACTATCCCCCTCAACATATCCATAAAACATGGAATTGTCGAAAATGTGCATATCGGAGCTTCATTTTCCCCTGATGAAATTGTCACCTACAAGTCTCTTTTCAAATAATTTTGTGACGTCTTCGCCTGGCGCTATGAAGAAATGTCGGGTATTGACCCTGACATTGTGATACATGAGATTAATACATACCCAGATGCTAAACCCATCCAACAACGAATTCTTCCGGTCCACCCACCTAAAGCGGTCGCTATCAAGATTGAAGTCGAGAAACTTCTCAAATCTGACTTTATTTACCCGGTGGCTCTCACTGACTGGGTTTCCAACCTTGTCCTGATCAACAAGAAACAAGGCACAATCCGCGTGTGCATTGATTATAGGGATATTAACAAAGCTTGTCCTAAAGACAACTTTCCTACCCCCTTCATCGACCAGATCATTGATGATTGTGCCGTAAGTGAAATCTTCTCTCTGATAGATGGTTTCTCCAGATATAATCAAATCAATATGGTTCCCACAAACCAACACAAAATAGCTTTTATTTTTCCTTGGGGAACTTTTTCCTATCGAAAACTTCCATTCGGTTTAAAGAATGTCGATGCAACTTTTCAATGCGCTATGTCTTACGCCTTCCATGATATCAAGCACATTGTGCAGCCATATCTTGATGACTTACCCGCTCCTTCCATGCATCGGGTAGATCATTCAATACACCTCCTCGCCATTTTCCTTCACTGTCGGTTTTACCATATACACTTGAATCCCCATAAACGTGTTTTCTGCGTAGAATCCGGTCGACTTCCAGGATTTATTGTTTCATTTCAAGGGATTAGGGTAGATCCTTTGAAGGTCGAGGCGATTCTCAATCTCCCTCCTCCTTCCTCACTCCGCCAGTTACAAAGTTTGCAAGGGAGGGAAAACTGTCTTCATCGTTTCATCCCAAACTATGTCAAGCTAACTCTTGGATTTACATGAATGCTCAAGAAAGGGTCCGAGTTCGTATGGGATACCACTACCAACAAAGCTTTCGAAGCTTTTAAACTGTCTCTAACACGTACCCCACTTCTCTTCCCACCTGATTACAATCCCGATTATTTTCTCTACCTCACAGCCTTGAACTACACCATCGCTATGGTTCTGGTCCAAGAGGATGATTCTCATGACAAACATGTCAACTATTACTTGAGTTGAAGTCTTACGCCTACCGAAACCAAGTATTTACATGTTGAAAAACTGGCCTTAGCAGTCGTCCAAGCAGTTCAACATTTCCAACACTATATCCTCTCTCACAAGACTATGGTAATTTCTAACTGCAACCCTATGTAGCACATTCTTACACGCCAACTGCTAGGGGGGGAATACTCCAAATGGATCATGATACTCCAAGAGTTTGACTTAGAATTCGAATGTGCTAAGTCCAAGAAATCCTTAATGTTTGTCGAGTTGATATGTGACCTTCCCTACTCTGAGACGAAAAAATGTAACAGCCGATTCATTACCCGATGAATCCCTTTTCCTGATTAGTTCCAATGATCTTTGGTATGAAGATATCATCATATATCTCCAAACCCAGACTTTCTGGCCCAGCTTGTCTAGTACTGATCGCCATCAAATATGCTACCAAGCCCGTCAATATATTATCCACGGCGATACTCTTTATCGCCGTGGGATTGACTCCGTTTTTCGACACTGCCTCACGTTTGACGAAGCTGAGAAAGCCCTAAATGGCTGCCATTCAGGAGCCTATGGTGGTCATATGTATGGGTATGCTACTGCCCAGAATATCTTTTGAGCAGGGTATTTTTGGCCTTTTTTATTCAACGATTGTATAATTGTCATCCAAAAATGCCACGCTTGCCATACCTACAATAATAAAATACGGTCACACTCTGCTCCTCTTCACCCTATGGTCTCCGTTGATCCTTTTGCGAAAAGGGGTATTGATTTCATGACATGTCACCCTCACTCAGCTGGGGGGCATGGATACATTATTGTAGCCATTGATTATTTTACGAAATGGGTCGAGGCGATGCCAACATTCGACAACACTGGAAATACCACAGCATTATTCATATTCAATCACATCATAGCTCGTTTTGGTGTTCCTCAGGCTATCGTTACCGATCACGGTAGCCACTTTGGAAACTTCATGATGTCCGAACTCGCTGAAAAGTTGGGTCTTCTCCATGAAAACTCAACACCCTATTACCCACAAGCCAACGGCCAAGTCGAAGCAATTAACAAAGTCCTCATTACCATGCTTCGACGAATGATAGCGATTCACAAAACGAGTTGGCACATGATGTTGTTTTCAGCATTGTGGGCTTACCGGACATCCGTTAAGTCTACTACCGGGTTTACACCGTTCCAGTTAGTCTATGGTCTAGAAGGCATTCTGTCGATTGAATGTGAGATACCCTCCCTAAATCTAGTCGTCGAACTTCTCCCAAACACTTCCGCCGAATAAGAATGTTTTTTGTATCTCATGCGATTAGACGAAACTCGTCGCGATGCCACCCTAGTCATAGAAGCCCAGAAGAAACACGTCAAAGCCCAATACGACAAGCATGTCAAGCCTCGTGTTTTCTCCGAAGGTGACCTGGCTCTCCTTTATGGACAAGATCGGGATATGCTAGAGGCAAGAAAATTTGAAGCTATGTGGCGAGGTCCTTATATCGTTAGACGAGTTTTGGAGAAAGGAGCTTACGAGTTAGTGGACTATGACGGTATCCCTTCGAGTGAACCTAGAAATGGGTTGTACTTAAAGAAGTACTTTGCCTAAGATCACTTGTGCATGAGTACTTGTATTTTATTGTATCATACTTTTTGTGTGTTATTTTTGTGTGTATCATGAGTCCTTATATCATTAGACGAGTTTTGGAGAAAGGAGCTTACAAGTTAGTGGATTATGACGGTATCCCTTCGAGTGAACCCAGAAATGGGTTGTACTTAAAGAAGTACTTTGCCTAAGATCACTTGTGCATGAGTACTTGTATTTTATTGTATCATACTTTTTGTGTGTTATTGTAGTATGCTTTTTCATTATTCGGTCTCTGCCCTCAACTGCTTATGTTACATTGTGCTTGGTTTCCAGATGTCAGAGTCTTCGCTACCCCATATTGGCTTTGCCAATGGTGCTAGCCGTAGTACTCAGAACCTTGCTTTTGTTGCTTGGGAAATTTATGCCCCTATAGATGAACTTATCACTCTACGAGGAGTGTGTCTCGGTCGCGCGACCAACAATATTGCAGAATATAGCATCGTCATTGAATTGTTGATTGATGTTATTTCACTCAATATCCGCCACTTGGTTGTACGACTCGATTCACAGCTAGTAGTAATACAGCTAAGTCATGTCTATGTTATTCGAAGTCCTACTTTATTATGGGTATATTTACAAATTTTCCTCTTGGAACGTTATTTTCATTATATTAAGTATCAGCACATTCCTAGATGTCTAAATACATTGACTGATGCATTATCTAACTATGTATTAGATAGACATTTTGGCCATTTATAAACCAATCACATATCACATGTATTGCACAACACAAAATAAGTCGATAGAAGCCGTATATATGTATATAATGATCAAAATTTTTTTTACAAAAAGTTTCTGTCCAAGGACCAAAATCTCAAAATGTGAAGCTCATAGATTCTACAAAATAGCGTCATGGGTGACGCTCACGATAACACACAACTTCTTGGGCTACCCTATGAAGAAGTCAACCGATAGACTCTGACAAGCCCATAGTATGGCGCTGGTAATGTCTAGGGATCTCTCTGATAGCAATATCCGGGATGTTCGCGATCAACCCTCCGGGTTCTGCTCCACTGCCTCGTAGTCTTCGAAATCCCATCTTGCCATTGGAGTTGCCTCTCCTCGTCGTTGAATAGGAGACGTTCCTGGAGGCTGATATGGCCCCACATCTGTGTCATCAAAAAGATATTTTTTATTAGTTCTTCGACAAACATAAAAAAAATTTATATGATAAAACTTGCAAAAACATTTAAAAAGAAAAAAATGTGTACTTCTTACCTAGGTCACCCCATTGAGCATCCTTAGGCAGGGCCAAATCTAGATCCCCTTGAAAATCCAAACTTGCGTATGCGTAGTCGTCAATCATCAAAATCTGCGGCCTTAACCAGTCAAAAAATGAATCATTGTACTTGATGATAGGCCCAGCTATGTGACGAGCCATGAAGTTGCACCACCTCAACATCCTCGGATCCTCTGGGGCCGATAAACCCCAATCAACTTGTAATCGTAGCAGTGGGACCCTCTCGAGGAAGAAGGACACCAAAAGTGATCCATACCCAAACTGCTTCAAGTTGACCCTTCTGCACTTTGTCAATTGTCTTTTCATACTATGGAGAACTGCATCAGACTGGTTAAAGACCCAAGGCTCTGTACACTCTATAGCATATTGGAAGTATCTCTGCAAAGCCATGTGTGGAGCTGCCCTCCCAGCCATGTGTGCTATAGTGAACAAGATGGTTCGCAGGGTCAAGTCTTGGACCCCCCAAATAACAACCTTACCCTTGCTCCTTTCTGCCTCAGGAACACAATACTAGTGATAATACTCACTCATGGGGAGTCTGTCGCCCCTGCCTCTGGTCAAATTAGCATGGTATCCACGTCGTGATAACCCTGTTAGAAAATAGATGTCCTCGATATCTATGGTCAGTGTGTGGACTCCCATGTGAAATAACTGTTGGTCCATGTCCCACATATGGACCAATTATTCCAACAATCTGAGTTGGGCCCTCATGCCCGGAATCCTGAAGAATTTCAAGAGCCCACAGTCTCAGAGGGCAGCAACGGTACCCGAGTCGTTCCTGGCAATGGAATCCTCCTCCTTGTGTTCTCTTTCTTGCCACTCCAGCATTGTGATGATCAAACACCTGCACAAGAGCCAGGAGAGAAGGGTCAGCAACTTTTTTCAAAACTTGGCACATTTTTTATGGAGAAAAAATCAACTTTAAATTTCATTTTTCGGCCCCCACAGGTGCCCCTTTAGAACAGTGTGATATTCTTGCAGGTTCCCTTAAGGCCCCCTGTGAGAATCCTATATTCTCGCAGGTCCTGCATGGCCAACCTGCGAGAACGCTTGAGCGCAAGTTATGGCCCTAAAATGAACCTAAAACTCTAAAAATTGCCAATGAAAACTAAAAATAAACGATGGAAAGGTAGAAGATCAAGAGCTTACCTAGTTGGTGGAGACGGTTCACCAAATGGTCGCTTGTGCCTCTCGCGATCGAGCAAAGAAATTTGGGAGAAAATGAGGTGTATTGGGCAAATGTTTTTGGCAAAATCACAATGAAATGGTAAAAACCCTTTTTACCCATATTTATTTACTTTTTACCATTTTTGTTGATTTTTTATATTGTTTTGTCTATAAAACCTAATGCCTAATAGTCCTATGAGTGTGGTTTTTTGTAGATATAACAACTTTGAAGTCCAAATGAAGGAGTACAGATGTTTTTTCTTTTTTGTCGCATGTACGACTGCTTTTTAGGGTTTTTAGAAAAACCTTGAGCTCAATCTTCGTTCATTCTCGCGCTCGAAAATACATGAGAACGTAACCGAGTATACTTTTCTCATATTTTTGTACTCGTCATGGTAACACGAAAACGACGAATGCAAAGGAGTATCCTTTAATCTCTTTTCACACTCCATAAAAACGAAAATATTGTCGAGCGACCCTGTTCTGTTCATGCTCGTAAAAGTATTTGAACAAAACATTTGATGGGCGATAGTTTATCACTTTTCGGTCCTGTCGAACTATTTTACAAAAAAATAACTGAGAGAGTCCTCTTTAAGTGTTTTTCAGACTCTCAAAACATGAAAAATCCCTAAGTTTTCTATCCTTGGACTTGTTAAACAAACATCGACAGACCCATAATGGGACCAAACCACTCCTTCCTAGGGTTCGTTAAATATACTCCGAGGGACTCATCTGAAGGATGAGCTTACATAAACAAGCATATGTTATCCTCCTCAAGCTTGCATAAAAATAAAGAGGTACTTGCCAAAAATGGTGGGGGAAAAGTTTTGGAAAGGGATGTGTTTTCGTATTCATATTAATGGCAGTAAGTGTCGCTCTTGAACATGAAACCCCCTATTCATCATTTAAAGCCAGTTTGGGAAATCCATTTTTCTCTCATTCGACCTGCTACAAGGTCATATCCTGGGTTGTCTTTGAGTCAATGCTGCCAAGTCCTTGGTCGTTTCATTCATATGTTCAAGAGAAGTTCATCCAAACCCTCTATTGAGTCAGCCATCTGCAGTTGTCCATTCTTACTATGTTGGTCTTCCCTGTGTCTGTTCCAACCTATATTCATACTCTGTTTCATCCTCAAAATCTGTTACATATTTCGTGTCATTGATGGGGAATACATTAAGGCCCTCCTGTGATGAGTCTTGTTCTGTCAACTTCAACTCATTATTCAGAAATGAGACTTAGAAATAATTTAGTACCTTAGAACCTACATGCCTTAATGGGAGGTTTCTTCTCTTTCGATAGGGGTTCAACTCATTGATCCCTAATCGAGAGATTCCGCCGAATGCTCGACTCCAACTCATGTATTCTCATTCATTCAGATTGTGCTTTGGTACCTTGGGAGTCATTTACATCAATGGTGATTTCCCTCGCACTTGTTAACAGTTTTCATCAATGATCGATAATCAAGTGGTTTATTTCAAGTTTGACTTCAACACATGTAATCGCATGGCTAGATTCATACTTTTCGGTGACGATATTGAAGACCCTGGGTCTCATCTTTTTTATCCAAGCTGCGATGGAGTATGTATAACTTTTATTGGCACATAGATCCACTTTGTATGTCATGTGTCTATGTCGTCTTAATTTAAGTCTTCTCACATAGATCCATAGTGTATTCATGCTGGCTATGTAGCATTTTGATGGCATGGATCCACGGTGTATGATTGGTGGCCATGACCTACATTTATGATTTCATTCATTTGTGATCTGAGTATGGGAATGCCTACCTCAGAACTGGTATTATATTCTGTAGATGCTTGGTTGTTTGCAGGTTTCCAATTAGGTTTCCTCTTGGTTTTTGACACACACACACATTTTACAAAGTATTTCGGCTATCACAAGTTCCAGCCTCATACTTTGGGGGGGATTCTGTTACACGTGATTTTGGTCACTCTGGTGATATTTCAACAGTGATGTCTTCAGGCTCCCAATAAGGACCTTTTTCCTAAGAAAAATGATTGTTGTCTTCTTCCAAAAAAACATTTTTAAAGTGAGTTCATAGGCTGCCTATTTGCTAGGGTGCGAGAATGCTTGATTCTCGCAAGCCACCCACACTTAGGGTGTGAACTGTTCACAGGATGCTCCATAGATAGGGTGAGAACCTATTTTTAAGCTTGGAAAGGAGAAGAGGTCTCGAGGGTTCTAGAAGGGAATCTTCTAGAAAATGAGTTGGCATTCGCATGGTTGTCATTCTACTGACTTCTCAGATTTGATGGGATCATCCTCATCCATCTAACCATCTCTCCTTCTCCTATATATCGAAATGTTTCTCATGGAAAAGGTTAAGAAAGATTGAATGAAGAATTGGTGAAAGAATTGTGTGAAGAACTATGCTTGAATAGAAGCTTGAAGCCTTCATTTGGCCTATCAAGTTGTGTTGGATATTCTTCATGCAATTATAGAGAAAGTGTGTGTGTTGGAACCAAGGGTCACTGAAAAGAAGATTGCAACATCAAGGCGATCAGGTTGTATCTTCTACTTTCATTTAATATGACACAACAACATGTCCCTTTCCCATAAAGTCACTTTTACTTTATTGCGTAACTCCTTGATCATATGCATAGTTTGACATTGAATATACTTTATCGTCTTCGCTTTGGTTGGTTTGTGTTGTCTTGGTCTTGACCTCATAGGAGCACCAGAGCGAAGCAGGAACAACAGAGACCTAGGAAGCGATACAAAGGTATGCCACTCGTTTCTTCTCATTAGTAGATTCAATGATCACAACTTAGGGAAAGAGTCGCATCCTGTCCTGTTTTGTTCTAAATCCAGGTGGATCTAGGGAGATCTATTAGTGTCTGCACCTACCGATTTGTCCGATAACAGGGTGAACCACGGTAACACATGTGTTATGTCATTGAATGTTTGGGTCCCTTTTACTCTCAATAAGTAGGTGTTAGAATGATGTATGAATGAATTAATGGATCTAATTACGCTACATGCATGAATGAGAATGATGGTATATTTCTCTAATAATTAGATAGAATTCACAGCATGCAATTCACAGATCCCCATTCAGTCCTGGACTGCAAGCATTTCATCATTGCAGTCACTCATTAAGACTATCTCAGGTGAGACTGTGCAATGCACTCTGTGCGTTACATTGCCTTTTGTTTTACGAGGAGTTCTGATAGTTTTAGAGGCTTTGTTGGATCCCCAGTAGATATGAACCTGGATCAAATCATGTTAAAGGTATAACTAATATAAGAAACCAACAAAAGGAACGGTCTATGTTAAGGTTTTTCCATGCCTTGTGAAGTCTAGGTTTTGTCATGTCTAGGTCTTACCATGTATAAGAGTGTGAGAGGGAGAGAGAGAGGGAGACAAAGAGGGAGGGAAGAGAAAGAGAGTGAGAGGAAGGGGGGGATAGAGGGGGAAGGGAGGTAGAGAGAAGTCAAGATACAAAGAGGGGAGAGAGAGGGAGGGGGATTCAAAATGTGGGGGTGAGAGGAGTAGATGTAGGAGAGAAAGAGAGAGATAGAGAGAGGGGGAGGGGGGATAAAAAATAGAAAATAGGAAGTAGGAGTGTGTGTGTTTTCTTATAGCATGTGTGTGTTCCTAGGGTGCATGCATGTTCTTAGAAATGCATGTGTGTTCCTAAAGTGTGTGCACATTATTTTGAATTGAAATTTTTTTGGGCATGATTGAAAAATTTAGCGTACATGTATCTTGACTTGGTTTCCTCATATTTAGGTTCGGGATGACAAACCTAGTGGTTTGATCTACAAATAGATAAAAATATCCATTTTGGGAATACCTCTCTATATCTCTATTTTTGAAGGTATTTTTATATAGTCTATAGAAATTAATTGTTGACAAAACTAAAA
>JASDQU010686360.1:0-15136 GCA_032191745.1 Picea mariana | reverse complement strand
CACTCATAACTTAATCAATTCTAGAAGAAACTATTTGTCCCTACACAGGAAACACTAGGTATATTAAGATTCTCCATTTAATAGTCCATGTATGGTGAATGATGGGATATTAATTGTTCCTGTATTAACACACTTGAAATTTCAAAGTAAATTATAAAAGTATCTATGAAGAACATAGTTTCAGGAACGCAAAATTTTATAAATCTCTACAACTACCTCAACAAAAATTATTGTTTATGAAACTAAGTAAAATTACTAAAGCTATGGTGCACCATACTTATCAAACTTACACTAATACAATCCCATTCACAATTTACTCAAAAGATCTAACAATTATACAGATCAAACACAATAGGTATACTTTATGAATTCATAGTTTAACTCAAACAAGAAATCAAAATAAAAGGTACAAGACACACACAATTGAGTACTGGAATAAAATAGACATGTACAAGAATAGAAATTTGAGCTATATTTTACATTAATCTTACCCTATCATAACGGTGGGCCCTTCCCGATTCCAACATGGAAGCTCTAAAAAGATAACATACTAAAACATTCTAATCATACCCAGAAATTGCACAACAACTCATTTGTATTCCTTCAACTTGCAAAATCAAATCAGCAGTTCATCATCTTGTATATTATGGTAATATGAATAATTATGTTCATTACATCCATATGTATCTCCTGTGTATCCTATCTCCTATACAACATCCCTTATAAAGAAGGTGAGTCGTTACTATCAAGAGATAAGGATAATTATTAAACAATTTTAAAATATTACAATTGGAAATACATATCGAATCTTTAGGGATGGAATTCATCCTCATGACATGAAGTGCATGAGTGACGAAATTGATCATGATCTTGAAAACTACTTTGGATACTTCGATCCAACCAATTTCTTGGAATCTTCTTCAGTGAACTCGTTCAACAAATGAATTCTAGAAATAACAATTGGTACCAGAATACACATAGTCGTTTGGTACCGGAATAACACAATGGCACTGGTATCAGAATTTGTACAGTTGTTTGGTACCAGAATAGCACAATCACACTGGTACCGGAATAGCACAGGTTGGTACCGGAATAGCACAGGGCAGTACCAAATCAATATTATGTAGTTCTGTTGGTACTGGATCAATGTTATGCGGTTTTGTTGGTACCATACCAATGCTTATTAATATCAAATGATTAGGATCATGCAAAATCAACTATTTTAATTGAATTAACTCAAGAAAATCAAACAAAACATGCTTTAACCATAAGTTACCTCTCTATGCACATGAACAGGGTCATTAAGTGTATTTGTGGAGGAAACAGTGAATTAGATACACATGGCATAGCTAAAATAGCCTCATATAGAGGGTAATAGAGGGTATTAGAAGTGTCAAAATGGAGAATCAACACCACCCATGCATAAGCTAAATGGGTTTATTGTGGAAAAAAATCCATGTTAAGAAATTTCAAGATCCTTCTTTGTTTTCACGAAAATCATGACTGAAGTTCATTGTTGCTAATTTTGACACAATTTTGACCACTAGCTTTGACCATGTGTTGAAGGTCCACATGTGTGACCTAGGTACAAACTAGTGAATACCAAACCATATTGGAGGTATTGCCAACAAAAGCCATGTCTCCATATTGGCCCTATAAGTGTACATATATACTAAACACGGAGGTTGGGTACTGGAACTGAACTGCTGGTGCAGGAACTGAACTGTCTAAAACCTTCATCAGAAAGATTAATCTAAATCCTTTATAAATCATTAAAAGAAAAGGAAATTATGATCAATTAACAACATTAATCTTTTTAAACACATTAAATACACAAGTGCGGGTAAATGGGGTAGTACAAAATAATAAACGGGTGTAAGGATGAGGTGAAATGGTAAAAAATAAGGCCAATTGATAATTCAAAAGATGTCAAAATTGCGAACCAACATCTCCCCCATGCCTGAGGATTGGCATGTCCTCATGTCAAAGGAATAGGTCAAAACCATCTTCTGACTGCAAATTCCTCCCAATCTTTCCATCCAGGCTAATTCAATCTTATCAATTTTCATTGCCACTACTAGATTTTACTTTCATAAATAAATCCTTTATGTTGTTTAGACTTCCAATGAAGACAAACAATAAAAACTACATTTTTAGTTGTATATTGTTGAGTGTTAAAGGTCCCTAGGTCATAAACATGTGGTGACTTAGGATCACTTCAAGAATAGATGAATGACTTGAAGTAGTTCAAGTTTTCCTACAATCTCTCCAAGGAGCTCCACAAAGTTTCCCATATGATATTCCAATGATAAAATTTCCATGATGAAACTGAGTCACATGGAGGTACATGGATCATAATAAAATAGTTGGAAATGAATGTTCCTCTTTTAAAGATTCATAAATCTCTAAATAAATTACACTCAATATGATATTCACATCCTTTTTGATCCCAACATGTTGGATACTAGTGCTTAGGAATCCCAATTAGAGAGCAATTTCCGGTAAATCCATATCATAAGTAGATGAGTTGCTACTCATAATGACCAGTTTTAAATGTGTAGCTTTACCATTTACACCATAAAATATGTCATGAGAGACAATATAGCATGCATTACCAGTGTGTGTTCCAACCACATTCCTTTGCAAACCAATGTATTACCAACAACCATGATTAAAAAATATTTTGAATCAAAATCAAGATGTATTATAGAATCCTTTGTCTTCTATGTTGCCATGAAATGTTTTACCTCCCATGTTTCTATGAGAGAGAACCTAGAATAATAAAGAATTTTTCGGGAAGAATAAATCATCAACATGGTATATGAAAGATAAACACATATGAACGATGAACGGTATCCTTCCAATCATTTAAGATATTTTTCAGTTGGTTCAAAGTGCGCTCCCAGTTCATTCTCATGAATGACCCATATCGACATTTTAATTAATAGAAACTAAGAAAGGATGACATTTTCCCTAGTGACAAGTATTTTTACACAAATATTTCCCACAAAGAAGAAATTCCTCATATACCTCTAAGAAGGTTGGCATATTATCCATACAATTCATCATTTGATTTGTAGTCTAGTTTTAGCACAGGGGAAAACTTTGGCCTTCCTAGGCAACAATTCACATTCTCCAAATTCTTGTTGCATTTATAATTTTTATAGGAGAGCATATTCATGCACATGTTCCCCTTTTGGCTCTTGGTTTTTCATAATCTTTTGAAACCCTCCACTCACAAACAAAAGCATCCAACAAGAACAACACTTTGATTTCTTGTTAAACCCAAAACTAGATCTTGCTGAGAATGAGAATTTTAGATGTCACCAATCCAAAATTGAGAGAACTAGCAATGTCATAAGCATGCCTCCCAAATCACTTCATGATGCAGGAGCATCGCAAGCAAGCACAAGTGGAGGACAACTGGATATGCACCAGCGCACATTTTGAAGATGTTTTGAAATTTAAAGATGAAACATTAATGTAATAACTGGGAGGATGTAATTTTTCTTAAATGTTTTGGGAATTGTAATGCAGATCTTGAGCGATGCTCTCATCTATCAGTTGGAGGAATTTAATGTAATAAATGTAAAGTAGTTGTAGACTTTAATTCCAATTAGATAGCTTAGATTTGTAGGAGGGAAAACTCAAGAAGTTCCCTCGTAGTTTATTATTGTATCATAATTTCTCAATTGTAAAAAAAGAGAAGTTGTAGAGAAAGAGAACATAGGAGAATAGAGAAGAAGAGAGATTGTAGAATTTATTTGAGTGGATAGCTATTGCTATAGAACCCATGTACATAAGAACTTGAGTTAATATAAGAATTCTTTGACTCAATTTCATGGTGTTGTTATGGTCATTGTTTGCATCTATTGAATGGTATGTTTACAGTTTGCTTATATGCTCTGTTATGAATTTTTTTCTATGCTTTATGTGTATGATTTCATGTTGAAAGTATGAAGTCCCAGGGAGGGAGAGTATAAGTTTCAATTTATTCTCGTCCTGAGAAGTCCTGCAAGGAGTGTAGTGAAAGTCTGCAAGGAGTGTGTTGACGAGATTTTGGTTTTTACCTTAGAACAAATCAGGAGAGATAGAGTTGTTCTTATACCAATAGAAGTGAAAATATAGAACAGAGCCATGCAAGGTGTGTGTAGGCTGATATGAAGTCTTATAATTTTCCAACCCAAGGGGGTGGTTGAAGAACTTTTGTCACAAGGAGTGCATAGAGTTGGAGAGTTTAGATAATCAGAGATTATAATGAGGGTCGTAAGGAGTGCGTTCAAGACTCCCTTAGAATCCTTGAGTTTGTAGCAGAAACCAAGATCAGGAGGAAGAGCGCCAAGTTATTTGGTCAGGATTCTTTGAGAACCTGAACGGATGGTGGAAATTCTCAGAGGGAGAATTGCAGATATTTGTGGACCATTAGATCTAGTGGAGTTGTAGAAAGGTTAAAGGAAAGAGTCCTTTAACATTTTCAAGCTCAGGAGAGATAGAAATCTATATATCCAAAAGGGGTGAGAGCCGTTGATTTGTCGCCTTGAATTTCATCTTTTCAAAAGTTAGAAGTGTGGAGGAAGTTCTAACTCATAAGTTGTGATCCATGAAATCCTGAAGTGATTAGGACCATCGGATCATGGAACGTGCAAGACCATTGTTGGCACAAGGGAAAACCCATGGTTCATCTCCAAGAGCGCACCAACAAGCCCCAACGACTGGCCCTTTCGGCAACACCTGCAAAGCAGATGTAGTCTCACCTGAAGTAGCTATAGGGGGGTTGCAGGACAGATATGTCTACAACCAAGGGTAATATCAAGTGGATCTAATACTAGAGTAGTACAACATGTATATATCACTTATCATCTCAGATCTACTCTACACAACTATATATCAAATCTAGCACAATAATGCAATAGCAGTATATCAATGACTAAGAACAGAACACCAATCACACATACGACACAAGATATACATGGTTCACTCCTCTCTAGGGCTACGTTCATAGAACTGTGCTTATAATATATTAAGATGAAGCATACAGTTCTTGTCTGCACTCTCAACTAGTAGATATTATTTTTTCTCCTCGCTATCTCTCCCCTCCCTGTGCACCCAGCTACAGGGTTGATCTTTGCACCTAGCTGAAGATCTTACAATACAGAAGGCTCTCGTACTCAACACTTATTCCTCACTCAATATGACTCACTTGATCACACAACAACAATCATAACTCCAACAATTGTAACAACCCATCCCAGGTCCTTTAGACCTCTATTTATACATTAAAATCACTCACCAACATCCTTAGGCTGAAACCTAGGTGTTAAAACCCTATATAACAAAACCCTAGGTGTCTAAAACCCTAGGTCAACTTGACCCGCATTTTCAAGGCTTCTCCAACCTATATTTCCTTCCTTTTCATGCAGTTCTCCAAAACATCCAATGGTGTATTTTTCCTCTTGATGAGTTGTTCATGATCCTTCTTTCTTGTTGATCTGTCATCCTCGATCTCCTCATCCAACAACTTGCTTCCTTTTACTTTGCTTCATCTTTTCTGCTCTTTTTCTCACTTCGACCTAGTAACAGTCACTATGCCTTCCACGCAATTCACATTTTTCCTTTTCTTCCTTGCATTTTGCTAAATTTCATAACCAAATGCCAACAAGCCCCCAACACTCACATGTGAGTCATCTCGAGGCACTTTAGATCTGACCTTTCTATTTTACTTCGACTTCAGACTATGTAGTGTAGCCTTTTCTTTCTTCTCTATGCCTTCTCTCCTTCCTTGTGCAGACTGTCTTTTCTATGTCTGGTACCCAGTTTCAACTGCACCTGGTACCTAGACCCTTTTCCTCATGATTTTACTGAGAGTTGCGAGGCAACTGGTTGTCATAATACAATTTCAACTGGCTCCCATTCACTAAGCCTTCATTCCATTCTCCCTTCAAAGTCTTCAACTGCATAGCTCCTCCTTCTGTAACATAGGCGACCTCATAAGGTCTGAGCCAATGCATTCTGAACTTTCCTGGATGCTTCATGAATTTACTGTCATATACAAATACCCGATCACCTTGCTTAAATGCCTTCATATTAATGTGTTTGTCATGGTAGGCCTTCTCTCTTTCCTTCTGTACCTACTGATGGAATCCTGCAATAAATTTGTCTTCTTCTAGTTCGACAAATTGTGCAAGCCTCTCTCAAACAACTCTAGTGTCATCCATATCTGTAAAGGCAACAATTCCTAGGCTTGGTACCAAATATTCCATTGGGATAACGATTCGATACCATACACCAAATTAAAATGGGTCTACATTGTTATCTTCTTAAAAGTGGTTCTATAGGTCCACAATATCACTGGTATTCTTAAATCCCAGTCATCTCTATTAACAGTGAAAATCTTCGTCAAAGTTGTCTCCAAGATCTTGTTGAATGCTTCCACTATCCCATTTTCTTATGGATGGTAAGGTGTGCTCTTCTTATGGTGGACTGCAAATTCTTCGGTCAGTGATTCAACTATTTTATTAATGAAATGTGTGCCTTGATCACTCATAAGAATCTTTGGGCATCCAAATATGGTTATGATGTCATCAAATATGAAGTGCTTAGCTGTAGTTGCACTACAGTCCTTAACTACTCTTTCTTCGACCCATATGGTCAAGTACTCCATCACAGTAATTATGTACCTTTCTCTTGTGCACTTGCTTGGTGGNACCACTTTTAAGAAGATAACAATGTAGACCCATTTTAATTTGGTGTATGGTATCTTCTTAAAAGTGGTTCTATAGGTCCACAATATCACTGGTATTCTTAAATCCCAGTCATCTCTATTAACAGTGAAAATCTTCGTCAAAGTTGTCTCCAAGATCTTGTTGAATGCTTCCACTATCCCATTTGCTTATGGATGGTAAGGTGTTCTCTTCTTATGGTGGACTGCAAATTCTTCGGTCAGGGATTCAACTATTTTATTAATGAAATGTGCGCCTTGATCACTCATAAGAATCTTTGGGCATCCAAATATGGTTATGATGTCATCAAATATGAAGTGCTTAGCTGTAGTTGCACTACAGTCCTTAACTACTCTTTCTTCGACCCATCTGGTCAAGTACTCCGTCACAGTAATTATGTACCTTGCTCCTGTGCACTTGCTTGGTGGGTTTATAGGTCCCACGAAGTCAATGGCCCATTTCTCAAATGATTTTAGGGTCAGTTGTGGTGCTAAGGGAATTTCATCTCTTTTGGACGGTTTCCCAACTCTTTGGCATACATCGCAGGCTCTGTAATAGTCTTTAGCATCTCTATGTAAGGTAGGCCACCAAAGTCCATCTCTAAGAACCTTCTGTGTAGTGTCCTCCAATTATTCCTTCATGAGATTCTGTGAGGATCAATGGTCATTCTGCCTCCATAACACACCTTCTCAATATCTCATCAGGTCCCATTTTGTATAGTCATCCAACTATAAGTGAAAAGTTGGCAGTGCACACTACTAGTTGTTTCTTCTAGGGAATTGTGTATTCACTCAGTGTCATTCCTGTTGATAGGAACCGAACTATCTCTGTGAAGTGGTCATCAATATTTCTAATGGCCAATAATTGTGCATCCGATAGTGCATCCTCCAAACTGGTTGGCTCTTTGCCATGTTCCAACCTTGCTAAGTGGTCAGGACCTTTGTTCATTCTTCTTGGATTAACTACTATCTCAAAGTCATATTCCTGAAATATCAGAAGCCATCTACATATTCTCCCTCCCAACACTGGCCTATTGAATAGGTATTTCAGCATGGAGTGATCAGTAAACATTTTAAAGTGTCCTCCCAACAAGTAGTGACAAAATTTCTGCAGCGCATACACCATGGCTAACCCTTCTCTCTCAGTGGTGGTGTAATTAATATTAGTTGTGGATAGTTTCTGCTAGAATAAGATAAGGGATGGTCAATATCTCCTTACCCAAGTTGTTCTAACACTGATCCTAAGGCGATAGAAGATGCATCTACATAGACATGAAACTCCTTGCTCCAATATGGGAAAACCAGAATAGGTCAGTAACCATTTTTTGTTTTAGTGTGTCGAAGCTCTGTTGGCATTCTTTTGTCCAACTGAACTGATAGTATTTCTTCAAAATCTTCTCCATGGGTGCTGTAATATGGGCATATTCTTTAATGAATTTCCTATAATATCCAGTATGTCCTAGCAAAGTGCACACCTGTTTGACTGAAGTAGGAGGGGGTAGATCAACTATAATGGCAATTTTAGATGGATCTACCAGCAATTCCTGCTTGCATACAATATGACCTAAGAGCAATCCAAATGGTGAGAAGAAGATGCACTTCTTCAGATTCAAGGAAATTTGACACTACCTACATTTGTCCGACATTATCCTTAGACATTCAATATGATTTTTCAATAAACTAAAAATAGTCCAATCATCAAAATATGCTTCTAGAAATTTATGTAGAAACTCCTTGAATGCTTCGACCACCCCCTGGAAAATATGGCTGGGGAATTATTCAATCCAAATGGAATCACTGTGTACTAGTAGGATCCCCATTCTATTGCAAATGTGGTCTTATGGTGATCTTCCTTGGCAATCCAGATCTGATGGTATCCTGAAAATCCATCTGTAAAAAAATATACCTCCTGGCCTCCCACATTATCTAGCACTTTGTCAGTGAATGGTGTAGGTAAGGGGTCATGCAAACATGAATCATTCATCTTCCTGAGATCTCCATAGATCCTAATCTCTCTTGTATTGCTTTATTGTACTACCATAGGGCTAATCCATTCTGACTCTTCAACAGGTTCTATAATTCCTTTTTCCAGTATTCTGTCGAGCTCAATCTTCACTTTCTCCTTATATTTAGGATTCAATCTGTAGGTTCTCTATTTAACTGGTATTTCATCTAGTTTCAAAGGGATCCTCATCTCTCCCATATGCCCTTTAATTCCCTTCATATCAATAAACTTGATCGAAAACAAGTCCTGATATTCATGCAGTAACTCTGTGATTTTTTCAATAGTAGGAGCATCCCAGTAATCTCCAACATTTGCAAGCTTCGGTGTCTGCTATGTTCCAATGTTGACCTTGTTAATCTTGATTGGTTGTCCAATGAATGGTATATCAACTCTTGGTCCTTCCACATCTCTCTAGCCTTCTATTTCTGCGATGTTCAACTTCCTCAGATCATTGTCTTGATCAACATTGATGTTGTAGCAACTTTGCAGTTTCTGGAGAGGTGAAGTCCATTCGTCCTCTTCTTATTATAAAGGGGGGCTAGAGGCCTCCTCAAATACTTTTTGTCTTACAATATATAATGCTTGATATACTGAAGGACATTGACTGTCAAATAAGAAGGTGGTTACAAAGTTCTGAGTCATACCTTCCCAATCTGCAGTGATGAGGCGCAGCTTCGCTTGAAGGTACTAGTTAATAAGGGTTGTGTCTAGTGTGTTGATGAACTTGTGCACCCACTACTCTTGAGGAATGGTTCTCTAGGCTTCCTCGCAAATTTTCACATGGTCCTTTGGGTAGATTCGACCTCTGTACCAAAATTCATAGCCTTCTACTTGTGTTGAGAACCGCACAGTCATTAGGGTACGACATTGTACCCATTCTGTAATATTGTATTTGTGTGTCCCCCATCATATTTTTGGTGTTGATTTAAAGGCATCATCCTTTGCCAACAAGTGTTTTTGCATTGGTACACTTTCTTCAAATTATGATAAGATAGTTTCTAATGGATTCAGACCATCAAAGGTGGGCAAGTTACTTACTGTTGTGCCGATCCAATGAACTTCTCTGGTTAATATAACACATCTCCTTATAGATACTTCATACATTTTGTTCTACCAGTTCTCCAGTGCTTCTTCTGAATATGATGAGAATGCATTGTTACTTCACCAACTTAGGTTTCCATCGGCCGTATGATTAATGTAATCCTCCTATCTGGTTATTAATTTGTATATGTTCTCCAGTTCATATGCGCGTTCTTCTTCTCTGATAGGTTCTATGTATCACTGACCTTAATTTGGATCTAATGGTGGAATGACCCTAAGGCCATCTCTTTCAAACTTCATACATATTTTATTTAAATCAACCATAGTGGAATTATTGAAATCCCAATCAATTCCTAATAGTGCAAGGTAAAGGCAGCTATCATCAACTATCTCAATTACCTTGAAATCTGCAAATATTCTTACTCCATCGATGTCCATAGGGACATGTTCCAATCTTCCAAAGGGGCTTACAGCTTGTTGATTATCCATCCTAAGCCTAATAGGGGAATAGATCAACTTTGGTTTTCCCATCAGTGCCCAGGTTTGCTTCGTCATGACATTGACCTCTGACCCTAAGTCGAGGACCACATAGTCTATATCATATTCTCCTATCTAAGCATTCAAGTGTAGTTCCTTATTTGTCCTTCTCTTCTTGGATAGTTGATGTAATGATTTATTTAGTAAAGGATTTGTCCTTCCTACCTCATACTGTCTGATTAAATTTTGTAGCTCTTGTACAACACTCTCATCTTGAATTAACTTACTAAAAGTATATAGAAATTCCATGAGATTGCTTACCTCTTGTCCTTCTTTTGGTGAAGTAGACTGATTGAATGCCATAGGAATTCCATATTATATTACATCTGGCCATGTCTTTGATGAAGAGCCTTGGTCTGATTTGAACTCTTTTCTTGCCTCCTCAAATATTTTTCTTTCTTCTTTGCATCAAAAGTCAGGGTCTTCTCTGTAACTTTCTTGAGTCCTGAGTCTTCTGTAGTCTTTCCTTGGGTCAGTTTGTCTTCTCCTGTGACAACGCCTCCTATAGTGATAAAAATGACTCTAGGGTATTCTACGTGAGGTTTAGCATATATCAGTTGCACTTGCGGGTTCTGTTGAGGTCCTTGTCTTTCCTGAAGCTTAGCTAGCTGCACATGACAATCCTCTATAACATGTTCGAAGGAACTACAGTAGCTGCAAGTAGTGAAAGGGTTATGATAGTCCCTTGCTAAGAGTCCTGGTTTTGTGTAGTTTTAATAGATGATTTTTCCTTGGCCTCAACCCATGCCTCCTCCTCCTCATCATCCTATGAATCCACCACGAGGATTGAATTTTCCTCTCCCAGGGGAGTTATACTGTGTAGTGTTTCCTTTTTGTTGTACTTCATTTGAATTTTGTATATGTCTCTTGACATTTCATGCATGAGGTCATAATTCCTACAATCCCTATCATCATGCCCCATGGACTTACAGAATGTGCAATACAAATTTTTGAGTGTCTGAACATATTTTTGCATGTAATAGCACTCACCAGGGCGATGTCTATTTCTGCATACCTCGCACCAGGGTAGGGTGACTTGCTTCAAAGGGATCAGAGTTCCAAAGGACAAGTACTCATGAAATAGGGGACACTGTTCCTTTTCATGGCCTTCTGATCTGCATCTAACACACCAAATTTCTTCTCTTTTATCTTTTCCCTTGTCTTTATTCATATCTTCGACCTGGAGAGACAAACTAGTTAGATGAATCAAGATTTGACTCATACCTGATATGGATTCTCCCATAAGGGATGATTATAAGTTCATGCTGATCTCTAGAGCCTCAGCCTACCAAGCAATCTCTTATTGCATCAGAGGAACTCCGATGTGTGGTAAGAGGGCAATAATAAACCATTATTTGTTCTGCTCATCTGGGATCTGAAAATTCAATCAACCTGTTAAGGTCTTGAATCTCTGTTCGAATTCCCAAATAGGTTTGGCTACCTTCTGCTTGATCTCTTTTATCTCTATAATACATTGCGACTCTGAATTGGGTTTCTTGAACTCTGCAATCAATGCATTCTTGATCTCATTCAACAGCTTAGGATGTGCAAGTCCTTGGACAAGCTTCATGTACCAACTCAGTGTGTGATCCCTTAGGGTAGTACTAAACTAATTTCTTTTAACATCTTCATTGGTGACATTCTAAATATTCCATATGATTTCACATAGGAACCAATGTTGATCAGGATCTTTAGATCCATATCCCCTAAAAATAGGGAGTCTCATCTTATCTGCCATAGATCTTCCTAGGATTCCTGACTGAGTATGTGGTGGAATACTAGTGACAGTGATCTGAACACTCTGGTGGCTTGGATTACTCTGATTGTTTAATGATACTGAATCAATAGGAGGGACAATAGTACTTACTTCAACATTCTGCGCGGTTCCTGAAGTTTCTGTCTCTTCTCGGTGAGGTTCTTAAGCTTTCCCTTCCTCTGTCCCAGTAGGTTATGAATGCTCTTCATATCTCAGATCTACCTCTTCTCCGCTGTAGAAACCCTCATCCCCGTAGTTCTGCTTAAACATGTTCGCAAGATGAACTTCTATGAACTCTCTCCCACTGTGTGTATGTCTAGCCTCTATGTTGTTTTTGTTGTCTAAATTATTGAACATTAGCTTTTCCAGATCCGACCAATCTACTGTATCTTCAAGATGTTCTTCTCATGCAATAGAATCTTGATCCTCAGCTTTAGAAAATGTAAACATTTTCCTCTAGGTCCCTTGAAGAAATATCTCTCGGATTGGCTATATGACTCTACTCTGTCAACAACATACTCAGTGATATACCCTCCAATGGTACTATCAAACTAGTGATCTACTTATCTTGACATGACGTTATCAAATCTCTTGAACTTCTTGATCAATGTCAATGTCCAAAACACAGGAGGTCTAGATATGATCTCAAACTGGGTATCTTCTAACCTAGCTAACCACTCATATAGCTCCTGATGGATTCCTCCAAAAAAAATATCATGTATATCAGTAAAGATATATCTTCCTAACCAATCCTTCATTCTAATATTAGGGTTCTTGTTCTAGGCTTCAGTGAAGTCCCTTTCTTGCTATTATATCCACTTTTGAATTTCTGTCTTAGATGGAAACCACCCTGACATTCCCTTAAGAAGATTCTTGTCCCAGCAACCAAACCATTTGTTGGCATAGGGGTAGACCCAAGGTTCATCTCCAAGAGTGCACCAACAAGCCCTAACTACTGGCCCTTTCGGCAACACCTACGAAGCAAATGCAGTCTCACCTGAAGTAGCTATGGGGGGGTTGCAGGATAGAGATGTCTACAACCAAGGGGAATATCAAGTGGATCTAATACTAGAACAATACAACATGCATATATCACTTATCATCTCAGATCTACTCCACACAACTATCTATAAGATCTAATGCAATAGCAGTATATCAATGACTAAGAACAGAACACCAATCACACATACGACACAAGATATATGTGGTTCACCCCCTCTCTAGGGATACATCCATAGAACTATGCTTATAATATATTAAGATGAAGCATACAGTTCTTGTCTATGCTCTCAACTAGCAGATCTTATTTCTTCTCCTCACTATGTCTCCCCTCCCTGTGCACCCAGCTACAGGGTTGATCTTTCCGCCTAGCTGAATATCTTACAATACAGAAGGCTCTCGTACTCAACACTTATTCCTCACTCGATATTACTCACTTGATCACACAACAACAATCATAACTCCAACAATAGTAACAACCCATCATAGGTCCTTTAGACCTCTATTTATACATTACAATCACTCACCGACATCCTTAGGCCGAAACCTAGGTGTCAAAACCCTAGATACCAAAACCCTAGGTGTCTAAAACCCTAGGTCAACTTGAGCCACATTTTTAGGGCTTCACCAACCTGTCTTTCCTTCCTTTTTGTGTGGTTCTCCAAAGCATCCAACAATGGATTTTTCCTCTTGTTGCACTTCCACGATCCTTCTTTCTTATTGATCTATCATCCTTGATCTCCTCGTCCAACAGCTTGCTTCCTTTTACTTCACTTCGTATTTTCTTCTCTTTTACTCACTTCGACCCAGTAACAGTCACTATGTCTTACGCGCAGTTCGCATTTTGCCTCTTATTCCTTGCTCTTCGCTAAATTTCATACCCAAGGGACAACAACCGTTGATCTGTTGGAAGGAAGTCGTGAATTCGGACTTTGAGAAAAGGGAGAAGAGTTGCATCGCAAACTTGTAAGTCGCAAAATCCCAACACATTTGGAGGTGGACCCCAGGGTTTGGTTGGAGGTCATATGGTGGAAGAATAAGGGAGGAGATAAATACCATTATCCCCTTTCTGGGTTTTGGGAATCATAGGAGTGGGGGTGAATCACAGCAGGAATCCTAAAATCATGAAATGCGAAGTCGCGAACTTGAAGAGCCATTTGGGTTAAGTCAGTGTTCACGTCGGTGGTCACATGGAATAGACGTTTGCGCCTAGTGCTAGTTCACGCGAGCGTAACTTCTCAAAGGACCTATGGTTTTATATGCATGTAAGGTTCCAAATGGAACTAAGGAGCCATTTTGGCTCAGGGGAATAGGAAGATCCAAAGACCGAGAGGTCAAGGAGACCCAGCTGAGGTGGGGGTGCTGCATCAGGTGGTATCTATTAAGAACCAAATATCAATATAACATAGAAAAACCTCAGAATAAGTACTCAACGCCTTGAAAAAGAGAGAATTTTAGATAATAAGCCTCTTCGAGGGGGAAACCTCCTTTTTCCCCACATAAATGTTCAAGTACAAGATGATTCCAAATGAAAATGTCTCCTTGGTATATATAGGAGACTAGGAGGAATAAAGCCGACATAAATAAAATAACATTACTAATGTAATATTTCCCAATTAAGGGGTAATGAGCCAATATTAGGGCTTAACATACCCCTCCCCTTGAGACAAGTGTCTTCCACAATGCTTGAGTAACTCTGGATGCTTCTGTATAAAAGACTCATCTTCCCAAGTGGAATCTTCAGTCGGTAGTTTCCTCCATTTAATGAGATACTCTGAAATGGATCTATTCCCCATCTGGCGAATTCTTGTGTTAATGATGGCTTCAGGCTCCAATATGATTTTTCCTTCCTCATCAAGTTCTGGCAATATAGTTTGAACTGGGACATTTTCACCTATAACCTTCTTTAAGAATGAAACATGGAAAACCGTGTGTACTCGTGAAGATGTAGGCAACTCCAATTTGTATTCCATAGTACCAATCTTTTACAACACCTTATAAGGGCCATAGTAATTTGTGTTGGCATTAGAATTCACTCCTGGATTGCTTGCAGGAGCAGAGCCCAACGCCCATCAGTTTT
>JASDQU010686359.1:131689-152596 GCA_032191745.1 Picea mariana | reverse complement strand
GTGGTAACCAGTTGGTGGCAATGTCATACTGCTAGGTACCCATGGACCTAATAGGTTGGCTCGTGATGAGACCCCCTATCCTCTGGTTAGGTCTTGTTTTATTATTTTTTCAGGTCCCTCTTGTTTCTTGCTGAGAAGCCTTTTATTGCTTTCTCGGGGATCCCTAGGCAAAGGATCTCAAGGTTTTATTTTTAAGTTTTTGTCTTTTACCAGCTTGCTTTTACCTTTTAGGCCTTTAGCCCCTTCTTCCCACGAGATAAGGAGCAATCCTGAAAATAGGTCAACCCAATACCTCGACAAGTGGAATGGGACAAGTGAGCGGGAAACAAGATGAAACAATGGTGCTATGATGGGAGCGGACAATGGCTTTTCAGAAATCCCCCCAGTGAAAAACCAAAACCTACAGACACAGGCTTGCTAGGGCACGCTGTCAATCCCCCCAAACATGGTCAAGTGGGCAAGTGTAAGATCCAAGCAATTGTTAGAAATAAAAGGAATCAGATGCATACATTCAAATGGTTTTGATGATCAAAGTGACACATACCATGATACCCGGACTAATTACCTCATGGAGCAAGAACCTTCTCTGACACAGGACCAAGACGATGGTGATGGATGATGTTGTTGCTGACAAGATAAAGATGCTAGAAGAAAGAAAAGGTGGGCCCTCCAGGGCCATGCTAAAGTCAATCCTGCTCTCGGTACTCCATGTCTAGGACCTGTGGACCTCGAGACATGATCTCCTAGTTATCCCTGAAAGTGGGGGATAACAGTCACATGGTCATGTTCTCGTCACTTTCACCTTGTGTTCATGTCCTCTCGCATGGTAGTGTACTTGCCTAGTTTCACTCATGCCTCATCACATCTCATCATTCCACCTAGGTAATTTGTTTGTCACAACTTATTATCACTTTTTTCCTAGGTGAAACCCACTTCACCCTTACATTTAACCACTTTGCCTAGGTGATTTGTGTATCACATCACATCTCTACCTTTTCCTTGGGCAAAATCCACATTAACTCCTAACACGCACATGACATAATTTGCTTAAAATCCCTAAGTCTTACCATATAATAATCCCTCAATTCTTATATTTTCACTTTTTATAGTGAGAACATACCTAATTGGTCCAGGATATTTTAATTAAAATTTAAAAATCCTAAACCTAAGGTTAACTGCCAGGATATGGAAAACGGAGGGACTATGTCATTGACCACAATCTTGAAGAACGAGGGAGAAGCAAGCTAGCTCAACCTCTCTTTCAAGTAAGATATCCTGCATAACTTTAAACTTCTTGCAAAGGGGTTAAAAGCACTGGTCTCATTTCTACAATTTCAAAGCCATTTGCTTCAAGCACTTTATTTCAGTCATTTGCTTTGAAGCAAATTTTGATTTACTTGCATCTAACATTTGTCTCAAGTATCCTTTTATGCAAGTATATTTTTATGTATCTTGTGGTGATTAATTGATCTGTGTATGCTTTAGAATAGATTTGCTTTATATTGGGTAATGAATTAAACTCCTAGAATACTAGTTGCTTAGATTTCAGTTTAAGCCTTAGATTATTTTATTAGGGACTACCCCCCTTGACTTCACTAGGAGTTGGCCTAGACAGAGGAGTTGAGGATTAACATTAACTCACTTGCCCCCAAGGACACACCAAGTGGATTGAAGATTTATTCCACGTCTCCCAGGTGTGTATAAGGCAGCAACAGGGACTACCCCCCTTGGCTTCCCTAGGAATTGGCCTAGACGGAGCAGTTGAGGATTAGGTGACACCACCTTAACTCTCACTTGCCCCCAAGGACACACCGAGTGGATTGAAGATTTCTTCCACGTCTCCCAGGTGTGTATAAGGTGGCAACAGACACAATAGACTGCAAACCATATATTATGATATTTCTGTGGATCACAATGTCGTATGCGGCTAAATAAAATAAATCTCTCGGCTAGATCAAAGACAAAAGGATCTTAGCCGGAATACAATAAGAAAACTAAAACAATGATACCCAGTAATAGAAGAATGTTGTTGGATCAATGGATGAGCTATAGGATCTGCTGCAAGCTACGGCAACTCATACGACAACTGCTACAAGTCTAGAAAGTTCGCCCTGGTGGCTAAACTCCTCAGATCTGCCTGGAAACTGTCTCAAACAATGCACCCTGACCTCATGCACACTCTCGGTAGCTGACCAACTGAAGATCGACCCTCTGACGATCTGTACGGATCTCGGATGTATCCCCCTGTGGAAATGCGCCCCAACTGCTACTGGAAACAACGCCCTAGTGATTCCTCCAGCAGAATCGGCTAATAAGGGTCTCAAACTGAGCGCCCTAGACTCCTCTAAAATGGGTCGAAAGGATTTCCCTAAATCTGATCTGATGATCTCTCGGGAATCCCAAATGTGTCATCCCCAACTATCGCACCCTCAATGGTTGAGTAATGCGCCCAAGATGATTTCTCCATCGGAATCTGACGGGAAACCAGGCAATAGATGTGCCTTTCCCTCCTCTCAACTAGGTCGGAAGGGAATCCCTGGATTCTCCCTGGATGAGACAAGTCGACTCAGAAGCTGCGCCCTCACCCTGGATAAGTGTGTCCTTGCTGCTGCAACATGTGCAAATGCTGCTAAAGATCGATGGAAGATCTATGTGATCTCCCCGGTGACTAGGGTGTGTCTCTCAACACCGAAATCAACCATTGGGTGTATTCCTCCTGGAATCCACAGAGCTCTCTCTCCTGAGATGCACCTCTCTCCTCATTGATAAGTCAAATTCTTCATAATGATGAATTAGGTCGCTTTACCCTTTTCTTATAGCTGCCTGAAACCCTAATTCGTTGTTGACCTTTTTTATCTTATCTATTCTATTTTTAGCTCACTTTGACTTAAAAACGCTTTTAGTCACTTTTAGCTCAATGTCACTTTCGAATTATAACACCCTCGACTGAAGTGACCTCTAGTAACCCTATTTACCCCTGTATGGCCCTAGCTATAGTCTAACGGGGTTGTTTAGACCATTAGGCCTCCTCTCTAGAGCTCCTATTTGGAAAGGGGCATTACAGTAGCCCAAGGGGAGAGCTCCTTGATCCCCAAATTCTCCAACCACGTTTACAATGGAGAGAGAGCTCCTCTTTATAGACTGAGTCTCTTCTCTCATACAATAAAATATTATTATTTGCTAACTAACTTCATGACAAGTCAAACAAATATTATAATAATGTAGTTATATCTCTCCTCAATCCATGGTTGACCAAATCAAACACATGTGAACATAAGCCTCTCCAAGCCAACTTGCCCCGTCTAAAAATAGAAAGAGGTATGCACCAAATAATGCTCACGAAGGGGTGCACCATGAAAATAGGCACCACACTAAGTCAAATACCAAGTGTCCACATGGAATGCACCCTCCATGAATGTATGCATGCAAGATATAATAAAATAAGTCTCCACATAGGAGGATGTGCCCCAAGGTCCACCTAGGAAAACTCACTAAGTGCGCCCTCCAAGATGAATGAGAGAATAAACAATATAATAATCCCCTAGGAGAATGCTCCATAACAACCTCCTCCAAAAATAGCAAGAGGTCCACAAGATGCATGCAACTAATCCACATGTGTGAATCCCAAGGCAACCAACTCCATGGATGAATGCCAAAGAAGAGGACATAAAGAAATGCTTACCCCATCCAATCATCCCACCATAGAAACACCATAAAAGAAGGGGGCATAAGGAAATGCTAACCCCATCCAATCATCAAGTGTGTCCCCCATCACACATCCAATACATGAGGACCATGTAGAACACCCCATCCTCGCAACACCAACATCATACATCAACACACCAAATCACTAGGAAACATCAACAACATCATGAAACATCTACCTCCTAACATCATCATCCAACCCCTTGGGGGGGGGCTAGAACCATCATCCATATCCAAGATAAGCAAATCTACCAAACCACCACAATGAGATAGTATGCTCCACATCCATCAAAAGTGCAACCAAGGGGTGATCAACAAGGCAAGCACATGTGAGAAGACCACCAAGCAGCAAGCACAATCATCCAATCAAGGAGAAGCAGGACTCCCCCAACCAAAGATCTACATCAAATGATATGATGCCATGAAGAGAAGGGGCTCCACAAAGATGAATCCCCCCAAGTCGGTCTGATAGCTCCAAGAAATAAGCAGCAAATCTCCATCAATGAGATGAAAATCACAAGGTGAAACCTCATACAATATGAGGTGTAACAAGTCCCACTAACCTACTTTTGTGGTCATTCATTGGACATTAATAAAATTATCTTATCTTACCTTATCTAACTATTTCAATAAACTCTTTTTAGGGACTTTACCTTTTGTTTCTGCAAAAAGTGTTTTAGTTGATGTCGACTCCTTAATCTCTCCACTCAACTGACTATAATGTGATTCTACCTATTCTTCATCATCTTCGACCCCATCATCATCACCTAGCACATTTGAAATGGTCTTCTAAGCATTTCATCATCACCCATCTCTTCATTATCCTTGTCTTTCCTTTTTACTTCACCTTACTCATCATTGTCTATAGATCAATGGTTGTCTACTTGGCTTTCTTTCCTTTCTTTTGGTCTATTTGTCTATGTGCTTGTCTTTTCTTTTGTGAGGGTTGGTTGCAAAACGAAATCTCCAATTACAAAGTGACTTCTTTGATATCTTATTCCATCCCAAGGTCTTCAATGTCATTGATATTTGTAATCTCATTTGTAACTTGTCAGAGAAGAATCTATCTTATGGCTCACCTATCTAGATTTATCTATGACTGAGTCCTCCATCAAGTAATATCACAAACCATTAGCTTTTGCAATGTCATTCTTAACCCAAACCTTAGTCGGGTTGGGAAGGAATTGAATGTGTGTATCTGAGGTTAGGTTGCCTTTGATGTGTGTAGGAACTCTAACTCTGAGGGCATCTACTCTTCAATTTAAAGAACCACTTGAGAAAAGATCAAATGAAGAAGGATTGATGTGAAAAGTTCAGTGACTTGAGAAACGTTTATACTTCCAAACAGGTGGGATGTCTATCACTAAGGCAACAATCAAAAGACCTTTCAATCGAATTTGTTCCATGGCTATGTAGATAAGAAGGGAAGGGAACCTAATAGACCATCCATTTTTCTGGCAAGTGGCACAGTTATGTCTGACAATTGATGCCATACGTTATACGCAATTGTAAGCAGTCCCTTCTTCTAAAATGTCATCCAAAACTTCTAAAGTGTGCAAGGGAAATCATAGGGCCTACCTAAAGGTATCAAACAAATCGACACAATCATGGAAGTCCCATAAGTGGATTTATCCTTTACCTTAACTTACCTTAACAAGTTGCTCACCTTTTGAATTTTTCCCTTCGTCTTCTCCAACAAGTTTCTTCAATAGGACTACTATGTTCTTGGTACTACACTCGACTGCATATCTATCATTTGGCAACCCCACTACATTTGGCATGATCTCTACGTTGATGGCGATCCCATCTTCCAAACACAACTCTCTGTCATGCTACCAACCGACTGATAGTTTCTTTGCCTCTTCATTTAATCCATCAAAATTTGCAATTTGAGGCATGTCCATGATTATAAGAATGCCTACATTGAACATCTTTCCAATCTTGTCCTTCCATATTAGTCTTTCTACCTTCCTAGATTTTCCTTTGCCTCGTCCCTCAAACTTAAGCCGCTATGCAATGTTTTCTCCATTATTCTCCCCCACCCCCACACTTGTGTTGACACGGGTTTTTGGCCATAAGTAGCATCGTGTGGTAAACTCAGTTGTTGCTCTCTCCGTATAGTGTCCTCAGTCTCCATGTCAGTGCTAAGCTCTAAGCATTATGTTCTCAGTGCTCAACTCTTCTGATTTAATTGAGTGAAACTGCAAGATGCTCTTCCTTACCTGTATAGTGTCCCGAGTAGCCCCGTCAAGTGATAAGTCGGTCCCCTCTATCAATGCTCAAGTCTCAGTGATGTGCATTAGGTTGAAAATTTCAAGGAGCTGTAAGTTCAGGGGCGCTTTTCCCTCCCCTTGTTATGATAGGGGTTGTCCTTTATGTTCTCGGTGGCTTTTCGCTATGCCTGAGTCTGGCCGATCGCATTCACAAAGCGTAGGGATAATGTTGCTTTCTTGATGGTCTCCAATATCAACTTCAAGCTTCTTTTCTCCACTATTGGTTCTAAAGATTCTGGTATTGTTGTTTGTTCTTTGATCACCTTGCCCATTTTCTCTCTCTCATCTAAACTAATCAATTAATGAATTGGTGAGTGAAATCGCTCCTCTACTACAAGGATTCACTCGTAGAATTAGAAATCTAGGAAAATCTGAAGTGTCTCCTTCCTCCTTTGGCTGCTTTTGAGTACATTCATGCACACTAAGTGCTTCATCTTCCAACTAACTCCAAGTTTCGTGCCTTTTATATGTTCCTTCCTTGACATGTGTCATCTTCAATCAGATCACCTCCCATCTCATCAACTCAATTTCATCAGCTCTGAACTAGTCAAATAGTATCTCATCAAATCTTCAGTCATGGTCGGAAAAGCTAAAGAGTCTCCTGTTGAGATTTGAGTACCTTGGAAAGTGATCTTCTTGTGTTTGTGAGTCTCTAAACACAAAGGGGGAGACTATTACCCTTATTACTTTACTTTATGTTCTAATTTCACGTTGACTTAGGAGATTTAAGTCAAAAGTGAAATATGTCATTTATGGCAAAAGTGACATTTAATTCACTTTGTGGGTGAGTTAAAAGACATGAGGCAAACTAAGGAAACTTGGGAAAGTGGGTTTTCTAAGTGAGATTTTTGGATTAAATCTCACCCATTGATTAGACATGGCTAGATTGGATCTAGGCCATTGGTCTTTTAGGAATTGGCCAAAGAGAGGCTAAAGGAGGGAAAAGGGTAAGGAGAGGCTCACTTGTCACTTGAGAGAGTTGAGTGAGGAGAGGAAGAGAAGATAACACTTGGACGCATTCTTGAGGAGAAAAGGGCGCATGAGTGAGGATTTGGAGGCTTGGGAAGAGGAGGGCGCACAAGACTTGGAGGGAGCTCTAGCTTGGAGGAGGTGCACTTGTGAGTGACAAGGGCACCACAGCTAGAGGATTTACACCTTGGAGTGCAAGCTTTAGTGGAGGGCGCAAGGCTAGGAGAGGGTGCGCACATCTAGCTTGGTAGGTGCGCATTAGAGTGTGGGAGACTTCATTTGGAGGGTGGCTTGTTGGAGTGGGGGCGCAACCCAAGAGCAAAGGGGTTGCACATATCTTCAAGCAAGCAAGGAACTTCAAGAGGGCACAACACATCATCTAGCAGGCACATATGACAGAGGACGCATTCTTCAAGGGCTAGCAGGCACAAGATTCAAGGGACTCCATTACAAGCTTGAGGACAAGCTTGGATTGTATCAGGTTCCTTGTGTATTTACTTGATGTAAATTTTGCTTTGATATCTCCAAATATATATATCTATCTCTCAAACTGGTTTTCCCCGGGGAAGTTTTATCCAGGGTCATGTTGACCAAAAATACATTTGTTCATTTTTCATGTATGCTTAGTGTTTAAATCAGCGGTAGGAGCTTGTTAAGATCCTAGAGGAGTGCTATATGTTTTGAGGTTTGCATGTACTAACATTGGGTTACTAAAACTACTTGCAAGGGCACCTTAAAAGAGCATATATCCATCAGTTGAGGGAAGAAATCTTGGCAGATTTGAACAGACCTGTTTGCTGTCCTAAAACAGGAGCAAGGACAGATTTGGTTGATGAGACTTAGAGCCCAACAAGAGGTCAAAGACAGACCTGTTGGGCAGCCCTCATAGTTCCTCAAAAATCTACATCTCCTTCCTCCTTTGGCTGCTTTTTAGTACATTCATGCACACTAAGTGCTTCGTCTTCCAACTAACTCCAAGTTTCGTGCCTTTTATATGTCCCTTCCTTGACATGTGTCATCTTCAATCAGAACACCTCCCATCTCATCAACTCAAATTTCATCAGCTCTGAACTAGTAAAATAGTATCTCGTCAAATCTTCAATCGTGGTAGGTCCAGCTGGGTCCCCTTCATTCAGATCACATCTAGTGGATTCCTTCTCAATCAATTCACATCTAATCAATTCCTTCTTAGGCGAATGATGTCTAGTCAGTTGTCCATCATTCATTTTGGTCGATCTCTTTCTATGATCTTTCTCTTTCTTTGAGTTGCATAATCTATTAGGTTCATGCCCTCTCATTCTAATCTATCCCTTATAGAAGTCTTCATGCTTAGTCTCTCTATCCTGCTCAGTAGTATGATTGTGCTCCCCATCAAATCTGTGTTAGTCGACGATTCCACTGGTCTCATTGAGTCAATTCTCTTCATCTGTCTTTTTCTAGAAAGCTTGTCCTTGCCTATATTTGTCCATAAAAACTTGGTTTTCTAATTGAAGGGTTTCCAATTGTCCTACAACTGTTGTCCAAAACTAATTGTCAACATCCTGCAATTGGTTTACAACAACTGAGTTTGAGTTATGTGAATTCCACAATCATTTTGAAGCCACAACACATATTATCCTCTGATCTCTTGAACTCATCTTCCTACCAGTGGCATTAATAATAGTTAGATCCTTGATAAGTGGAGCATCATGTGCACGTCAAATAGGTCACAAGTATTCTTAAAAATTTTAGTGATCAAAATATTAGCATAGTTATCAACAAGGGCTTGGTTGGTTGGTAAAACAGGGTTGTTGGTATTCCCCACCAAGGTCCAAATCCCTCCAAAGACATGTTCAACCCTCATAGGTAGTCTCACCTACATAGGTGGGCCAACTCATATAGTTAGGGCTAGGTGCAAGTCCTGTGTTAATTTGGCATAATAGATACCCCCCATTCATGGCATCTTAGCCAAAGGGCAGCCCCCATGAGTTGTGTTGTATTTGCTTCATTGTAATATCCCGTGTTGGAAGGTGCCTCTTACATATGTTGACTAGAAGGGCCCAACAAATATGTACATATACATATATAATTACAAGTGTTAACTAGAAGCACCAAATAAATATATACATATAATTATATCTGTATATGTATATATTTGTAGGGTGCTTCTAGTCAACGCATGTAAGCAGCACCTTCCAACGTGGGATATTAGAATGAAGCAAATATATATATAAGCATAGCTTACTTCTAGAGCTAGTGAGAAAGACAATGTATTCAACAAACAAAATATCTGCAGGAAAATGAAGATGCTTTACAACCCAGGGTAGTTAGAAACTTGGAAACATTATTCCCAAAGATTTGACAAGGACTGATTGTAAGTTGCTGTCCTGAATATTAATATGGCCAATAAAACCCCAACCAACACCACACCTTGAATTTTGGAGTTACAGAATGAAGTATTATAAAAACAGTTTTACATCATTGATAGGAAAGCAGCTCAATTTAATAACTTACACTTTGATGATTCTTCTTCATCCTCATCACACCATTTGTTCCAGTCAACCTTGATGTATGGAGCTGGTTTTCCTTCAGACTTTAATAATCTTTTCCACCAGCCCTTTTCCTCCTTTTTCAAAACACAAAATATGTTCCTCAGTCCAATATTTATCTTGCTACCCTGCAGAATAACATGACATCAAATTTACATTATTAATTGAACAGAAACACATTACTATAAAATATTTACCATGTACTCACAGAAAAATTGACACCGAAAAAAATAGACAGAATGCGAAGAAAAATTTTGATGAGCAGGAACCTAATTTGTTATTCATTTCAAATAGGCCATTCAATGAACCTTATAATGACTGAGCCGGGTTGAAAACAGTCCAGAACTTTTAGGAGCATCATAAAATGATATTATAAGCTTTGTACGGAAAGTTCAATATATTGCCTCAAGTGCATGATAGTATCATTCAAATTATATTCAGAAAGCACATAGTGAGATGTGTTTGGGAAGCTCTCGAATTTTGTTTGATATAAACAAAGAACAAGAAGTTCTTAAGAGCTTCACTTGATAGCAAAGCTTACCTCGGAATTTAACTTTCCAAAAAGCTCAAGCTCAAGCTGAAAGGGTTCAGCATGAAGACCTATTGCAGAAAAGCTGAATTTACCATCAGGTTCAGGCTTAACAAGGACATTTTTGGCATCAGGCAAGCATACTGTCAAGTAAAGTTTGTCAGATCGCTGTGCCCAAAGAACTTCAGGGTGGCGACTGCATAAATAACAATGTAAAATCAGTTACTCATTCACTGCATTTTCACACTTTTGACCATTATATTTCTCGACTTTAAGTCAGAAGTGTCACATCAGATTTGCAATAAAGGAGATGCAATGTATGTAAACAAGGGTGAAAAAAAGTAAATAAGTGTCTGCACCAACAAATAAGCTCCACAGTTTTAGAATTACAAGGGCAAACTAAAAACAGAAATATCTTTTAATTTTATTTAATACTGTAGTTTTGGATCAGCAATATATTCACAAATTCTGATGTAAACCAATAACAGAAATAATACAATGGATCTGAACATTACCTTAACACAAACAAAGAAACAGATCTGAACATTACATTAGCAAAAACAAGGAACAAATTTACCTGATGTGCTTGCTGTTGTCCTCTTTTCTGTATGCTCAGAAAAAGCTATAATGGTCATGGATCAAACCCTCGGGTAGATTTCATCATGATCTTTGTGAACAGTTTTTTCAAGAAAAACTTTAGGTAGATAACAGAAAACCAACCAGTACACCATTCATCAAGTACAGGGCTGAAACAAAAACATAAATGTACAATCTAGAGGCTGAAAAGAAGCCTCTAGCAGCCCTAACAAAATTATGTCCAAGAAGAGGGACTGCTACAACAATAGGCAGATTTTGGTCGCAGATTTAGGGCTGTCTCAACAAACCCTAAAGGCTGTAGACTAGGTACCATGCACAAGTGACAGCGGCAGCACAAAGATATCAGCAGCAGACTAGAAAAGACACAGCGACAGAAACAGGTGGCACAAGAAGTTAGCGGCTGGCTTGGAAAGGTGGAAAGGAAGGGGCCGCAGCCTATACCAGCAAAGGAAACTGTCCAAGGAGGGAGCCACACCACAAAATCAACAAGAGAGCTGTACAAAGAGGAGTCTGCACCCTTAACCCAGCAAAAGAGCTGTCCAAAAAGGAGTCTGCACCCTAACTCAGCAAAAGAACCTAATCAGTAAGCAAACTATCCAAGGAGGCCGCACCCTAATCAGCAAGCAAACTGTCCAAGGAGGCCGCACCCTAATCAGCAAGCAGATAAGAGATCCAAGGAGGCCGCACCCTAACCAGAAACTGAAACAAGGAGCCACAGCAACAATTTCAGACCAAGAGAATGATTTGGAGGGAAAAGAATGAATGAGAGAGTGAGAGGAGAGGTATTTTATTTATAGTTTAGGTGGGTAGGTTAGGGTTTACAAATTAGCCCTAATTTCATGGTTAGATTAAAAACCCAACAATTAAACAAAATAAAAAATTAATATTTTAATCATAAAATATTAATTAGAAAGTCAACAAATCAAGGTGGCTAGCAAAGACCAAAACCACATAAACATTAAGTAGGACGTGGCTAAGACAAAGTCAAGGGGGGTTCTTCTTCAATGGCAAAATGTCCACATAAGTCTCATGAAAACTTATAAGCTTTTATCATCCCAGCATAAGAGGACGGTCAATGATGTGATCATGTCCTTAACTGCTCCTAGGTCTCATGGACCATCCCAGGAGAGAAGAAGATCACACATCATCTATGCTTGGTACTTAACCAAGAAACTTCCTGGTCCCAGACCAGGATATCCCAGAATACATCTAGGGGCCCTAGATCACAACTAGGGTCTTATCCACCAAGGTACACAACCAAGGATCAATCCAAGCACGAGCAAGGATTCCCTTGAACACATCCAGGGGCCCTAGAACACATCTAGGGACTTGTATCATCAAACTGCTTGGTCCTTGACCAAGAACCCCAGCAATACACTGGGAGCCCTCACTGGGGTCTTTTTCCATGGCTCTTACTGCTTGGTCCCAAACCAAGAACCCTAGGAGTGTACTGGGGGCCCTAGATCTCAGCTAGGGTCTTGCCATCCTCCCGGAGAATGGCTCTTGCAGCTGCTTAATTTTAACACACAGAAAGTGTTGAAGATTAGTTTAAATAAAGAAAGATATCTAGACAACATATCCATAGGTTGTAACAGCGATGCAGAACGGAAAGCATGCATATGACAACTATGCCAGCCGCCTATCCAGAGAAAAGACATAAAAACAGAATTCCAGCACCCAATTATACAGCTTTTGTAGCTCGACATGCTACTTTGTATCACTTACACCTGTTCAAACAGAGAATGTATCCAAGATAATATGTCATGACTAGTCCCTAGTTTAAGAACTGCTACATCACCTGGAAGGAGGAAACAATACCAGGTTGCTGAAACAGTGTGGATTTTTGAAACAGTACTTACAAACTTTCAGGAAACAGGAAATGGTGCTCGCACACATATAATGTATGTATTTCAATAAAAAAAATATAAATATTTATTAATTAATGATATATTATTATGTATCATGAATCATGATATTAATTATACATCAATAATGGATCATGATACATTCGGGATAAAAAGCGGCCCCATGGCAGATCAATAATCAAGACTTATCCCTTTTAGAAGGGGCCGTTATGGACTGAAATGGAGGAAATCAAGTCCAGGAAAGTACTTGGTACATGAACCATATTCACTCTTTGATTAGCCCAGATGAAACTCAGAGAATTCAGATAGACTGGAGAAGGCTCTGGGTGAAGGGACAATGGTTGAAGGTATCTACCTTCATCTAGTTAGCTGTGCAGAACAAAATCCTCTCTTGGGAAAACCTCCAAAACAGAGGCTATCAGGGTCCTTTCAAATGTTTCTTATGCAATAAGACATAGGAGGATGCCAACCACCTGATCATCAATTGTTCATTTTCAAGATTCAGTTGGAATATGCTAGAAAGAGCAATGAGGAAATCAGTGGGTAGCCAGGAAGGACTGGAAGAAAGACTATAAAGACAGCGGGATGGGGATTTCAAACCGAATATCATGAATAGAATTTGGGATATCGCCCCTCGTCATAGCATGGAACCTATAGTTAGAAAGGAATAGAAAGATTTTCCAGGAACAAAATCAAACACCGTGACATCTCAGTCAGAGAATCACTTGGAATATAAAGAAACAATAGAAACCGAGGATTGGGATGAGGAGGACCTTCAATTGTTGGCCAAGGAAGAACCCATCCTAAAGTTCTAGCAAATCTCTAGGGAAGCTTTGAGACTGAAACTGAAGATTGAGAAACCCTCAGAACATCAGAAAGAAGAAGGGGCTCCCCACTTAACCAGATGTTCAATATAAACTTCGATGGAGCCTCTAGAGGTAATCCCAGCTGAGCAAACATTGGAGAGATGATCCAGAAACATTTAAGCAAGCCTGTTCATGTATCAGCCAAAAATATTGGAGTCAAGCAAATAAGTTTGCATAAATTATGGCTGCAAGGGAGGACTGATTACAGTTCTGAAACCGAGTCTTCGAGAGATTAGCTGGAAGGTGATTCTGAAGTAATTTTAGATCAAATCAGAATACCAGAATCAGCAATGCATTCACGGAGATGAGATTCTCTCATGAATGAAATAAACCATCCCCCATCTTTGATAAAATAGACCCAATACATGTAAGATGGAAAGCTACTCCAGTCATTGATAAGCTGGCATAAATGGGTGTTAAGGCCCATTAGCCAGAAAGTGTCATGGAAAGCATGTGGGTTGAGGTTGCTGATAGCAACTTAGCTAAGTCACCTGACATGTCCCTTATGGGCCAAGTGTCCGTATCCGCGCCTCACTCCTCATTCATGTCATTTTCACTTTTGCATCTTGAGCTCTTGAGCTAAGGACATTTTGAGGATTTTGGGAGTGTTATCCCCTATCCTAGGGAGAACTAAGGAGATTATGTCTCGAGGCCCACAGGTCCTAGACATGGAGTATCGAGAGCCATATGACTTGAGCTTGGCCCTGAAGGGCCCATCTTTTCTTCAGTGTGTCCTATCTATCAGCAGCAGCAGCATCCATTCCATCAGTCTGATTCTGAAGTAGCAGTGGGTCTTGCTCCATGAGGTAATGAGTCCAAGTATCATGGTATGTGTCACTCTGATTTTCGAAGCATTTGAATATGTGCACTAAACTCTCTTTTGTTTCATGACGTTTGCTTGGAAATTATGCTCTTTAACTTGTTCATACCTGGGGTGGGTGACAGAGTGCCCTAGTAAGCTGGCTCCCTTAGGGATGAGTTGCCACTAGGGGGGTCTACAAAAGTTCATCGTCCATTCCTTCCATACTTACCACTTTTCATCATTTGACCCTCTCATCTTCCCCTACCTTGGTTCGGGCATTGGGTTTGCCAAGCTAGTAAGGGTTGTACCTTGCCTTGTGGGAAAAAGGGGCTAAAGGCCCAGAGGATAAAAGCAGTTGGCAAAAGTTAAAAGCCAAAATGAAATGATGCTTCGCCCAGGGATTCTCGAGAAAGCAATAAATGGCTTCTCAACAAGAAAAGGGGACCCGTAAAACAAAATAAAACTCAAGATTTAGTCGGTGGATAGGAGGTCTCGTCATGAGACGACCTATTAGGTCCATGGGCATGTAGCGATATGACACTACCATCCATTTGGTCACCAAACCAAGGTAGTGGCTCTTGGTGGCATAGCCAAGAGAAAGGGGGTCTCATCACGAGCCAGCCTTCTCATTCCCGTGAAGTGCTTGTGGGTAACATTGTCAGCACTGGTCACAACGTCGGGGCAGTGTCCCCCAGCTATTCTCTTGAAAAGAAAAAGCAATAAGACAAAGAATAAAAAGCATTGAATGGCCTAGCAAAAAAATGGCATCCATGACAAGGTGCAGCTCACCCTCTACAGAGGCACCCACAAGTAAGACCTAGATTTCCTTGTTATCACTACACCCTTTGCCCAAACATTCCCTACACCATTTCATACACCTACATGACCTAGATTGGTCTTCACCTGGGAAACACCCCAAACTTGAGGAGGATTAGCCCAATAGGACATCCTGAGACCCGCTCCAAACCTGGCTTGTTAAATTGCATAACGTCTTAGAGCATTTGTCTAGGTAAAGGGGGGTTTGATGCACATGTTTGGGTAATTTGATTATTAGGCGTGATTGACATTGCTATGATCCCTGTGACTTATGAGCCCATGTAAGGTGTACTTCTTGTTGTCGCAGGACCATGCCCGGTGGACAGGTACATATGGGGAGATGATTAGCTCGGACCTCCATGGGGCTAAAATCCCACCAGATGGATGTTGTGACCCCAGCCAGGGGCAGAGAGACACCAGGGGCTTGCACCAGAGAAAAAGGACGTTCCACCAGAGACACTTTGGCAGGCCTGGACCTAAGGGGATCTTGCTCTCCCCCMTGAACGTTGGCCTTGGGAGGCCCATGACATCACCCTTGTGACCCTAGATGTCACCCAACGTCAGATGGACATGATGGAGGCATTTGTATGATAGGTGGCACGTGTGGCATCATCCGRAGGCCTTGGAAGGCCTAATGTTTTCTCATGGAGCCCRACATCCCATTTATGAGGCCCAATGTCACCCTAGGAGGGCATGATGTCACCTCTATTGCACATTTTATGGTTAAATTCTTTGAATTTATGTAAAAAAACTGGATTTTTTATGTAACTTGGCCATGTCGGCCTTTTCTAACCTAAAAATTAATTGAAGGTCATTGATATTGTATAAATAGAGAGATAAAACCCTCATTTTTTCATCATCTTTCACTCACACAAGTGTGAGGTCTGAAATTCGGCCCTCTTTAAGGGTTATTGGTTGAAATTAAATGGTGCGCAACTTCTTGGAGAGGCTAATCTTGGTGTATTTTGGCATTTTTTCATGGTGGAAAGTCTTCAACTAGGGTTTGTTGCTAGATTATTCTTGATGAAGTAAGTAAATCTGCAATTCTTCATTTTATTCTGAATGGTTATGGTAAATTTGCTTGTTCATATCAAAGATTATGAAATTGTTAGTTTGAAACCCTAGGGGAAAAGCATATGTTACTATCATTTTCCTTATAATTTTCCACCCACTTGAAATTGCTAGAAAACAATTCTTTTGAAGTATACACTAGAGCCCTACCTCTGTAGCACTCTAGTAGCATCACTTCATTTGCTTCATACATTTTACTTCAAATTTAATCTACGGAAGAAGGAAATCGCTAGGGCCTAAGGTTACTTACTTTCTAGCAATCTCTCCTTCTAGGGTTTAGACATTGAGGCCTTAGGTTACTAACACCTCAATCATCTCATCCATTCCTTTAGATTACCCAATATCATTGGCTTTTTCCTCTAAGAGTTGTTGTTGCTAACCTTGACTCCATTACCCTAAAAGGCACTAGCCCACTCCTCACAAGTGATTGATTGACCAAACAACTCTTAAACTATCTTCCCCAAGACTTCTACTAACTCCTACTAATTTTAAGCTAGACTAACTCACTAACTAAATTGTTTTTGTTGCAAAATATTGCTACAGCCATCTATAACAGCAGCAAATTTATCATAAAAGCAAGATTAAAGGCTGATTAGACATTGCCATAATTGCTTCTGACAACTATTATCATTTTGTTAACTTAAGGCTATTATTTCTTGTCATTCTTAAAGCATTATTGAGGCTTAATTGTTGTGGTTGTTGCTAAATATTCATTGCTATTATAAATATTTACATTGCTTCAGTTCTATATCAGCTTGTTTATCTTTCAGAAGTTTATGGTTTTATGAAGCATTGACGTCGTATGGTACTTGCAAATTGCATTTATTTTCTACTTGTTGTCTCGTTCTGGGCAGGCATACTTAATTTATCTTTTGCTTCATCTCAGTAAAACTTTGGAACTTTTGACCAAAGTGATCGGTGAGAGGGGTGGGACTTTCTTATAACTTTTACCTTAGCCTTCTCAAACCCCCAGGTCACTGGGGACGTCTCCCCTGGGGTACTATGATATACTCTTAAATAGAAAGAGGTTTCCTATTAAGGTGACAGTGATAGGTCATCCTCCTTGTTACGCCAATTCAGTATCCACTTGCCTTTGGCTTTGGGCAAGTACAAATTGCGCGATAACAGGGAGAACAAACCCTAGAGATCAGCTCGGTGGTGAAAGATTCCACCTCTCCTGGTCCAAGCTTGGTCACGGAGGTGCAATATTCCTCCCCCACCATTCTACCGCAGCTACAGGTTACTCATCAAGTGGAGAAGAGAGGCAATGCGCGRTTTCTGGGGTTTTCCAGCAGGAGGGCGCACTTGTTGAAGGAGAACTATTCGATCTGGAGAGAGGAGGTTTTGGTGGTCAAAACCCATTGGGATCTAATTGTTGGGCCTCGGGCGCCTTTCCTAGCCCATTTTGGAGAGGGTTTTCTTKGCATATGATTTATTTGGAGCTTGACACGATTTCTAGTGAAGGAGGGCGCACTGCATAAGGGAGATCCAGTCACTTGAGGTGTCATAACACCTCCAATCAGCCCAAGACTTAGCCAAGGGGTATGTATTCYCCCGATCTAYTGTTCTACCAATTTTGGAGGGATTTAGAGGCCTAGAAGAGGAGGGACGAAATCCAGGTAAGCTACAGCCACAGGGAAGTGCACAACTTAGCCTGAGAGACGGGTTCCAGCTATTGAAGGGAAAGACATTAACCTTGTATCTTCCTACAAGTGTTTGGTTGGCCTTTGGAGGCTTGTATCTTCTCTTCATGGTCCTATTTGAGGGTTATCATCATTTTTGTTGCTAGATCCCAGTTATACTGCTCCAGATCTGCAGATCTATTGTATCAGGATCTTCTACTATCTAAATAAAGGTCAGATCTGAAGTTATTGTTTTTCCATTGTGTTGAATCTCTTGTATCTTGTCATTGGATGTGTTTATTACTATATTCTTGTCACTTGCACGCTATAAACTCCATATAAGCTCCATAGTGCAAACCTTGAAGGCAGATCTCCAAAACAACAAACAATAAACCAAAAAACTCAGCCTAAAACCTAAGTTTCCAAGCAAGGAACGGCTTGGGAACATTACACTGGTATCAGAACATTAAATCCTCCCAGCTTGTGGGGTTTAGCGCATGTAGAAGTTCAGTGGAATTTATCTGGGAAGGCGCAAGAGACAAACAGGGGAACCAGAGTTAGAAATGGAAGGATCAGGGGATGACAGTGAGCCACAGGTTTTAGCAGGTATAGCAAAGGAGTTGAAGAGCTCCATAGACAATACACAATATACACTTCAGCACCATCTACAAGAGACCCAGGAAACAATGCACAGGGGACAGGTTGAGAAGAGGGAGTCTTTGGAGAAACTAAATGCTAGCCAGTATAAGATTGTGTATCTCATGATGCAGATGAACCATGGTGGGGATGGCCCTGTTATCGCACAATTTGTACTTGCCCAAAAGCCCAAGGCAAGTGGGTACAAAATTGGCATAATTGGGAATAACCTATCACTGTCACCTTAATAGGAGATCCCTTTCTATTTAGGAGTATGTTAAGGCTACAAGGCTACCCCAGGGGAAACGTCCTCGGTGACCTGGGGGGGTTTGAGAAGGTTAAGGCAAATAGGCACAACGAAATCCTTCCCCTCTCACAGATCACTCTAAATCAAAGGTTTCTTTTATGTCTTAACGATGAACCAAATGGATAAAATTGTGTACCTGCCCAGAACAAGACAACAAGGCAAACGGGGCACTTTCCAAGTACCAGATAATTATTAGTACTTCATAAGACAATAAACCTTCATAAAATAAGCTAGTTGATTATGAATTTGCAGCAATACATCAGTTTATAACAGCAATTAATATCTTATAACAGCCACAAGATTCAAGCTGAAATTGCTTGAAAAAGACAATAAAAGGTGACTTTGACTAGGCAAATTGATAGTAAATTGTCACAAGCAAAGTTGGCAATGTTTAGCTATCTTTTAATGTCACTTTTGCAGAGATTTTGTTGCAGTTAGATGGCTGTAGCTATCTTTTGCAACAGCGGCAAGTTTAAATGGTCAAAAATGCAAGAAAACTACACACAAAACTAGCACTTACCTAGTAGATTCACTAGCAATTATCACAATTGAATTTTGATTGGTTCTAGTGCAAGTTATGTGGGTAAATGTGCCAACTTAATGTAAGTTTATATGGCTGTAGCAATGTTTTGCTACAGCAGCAAGTTAGCTTAGGAGTTATTCTAATTTAGGGTTAGAAAAAGTTAGTAAAGAGTTCAAGGATAAGAGTATAAGTGTTTGTTTGATCAATCACCACTTGTAGAAGGTAGTCCAGTGCCTTTCTAGGGTAAATGGAGTCACTAACGGCAGCAGCAAATCTTAATGGAATGATAGCAATGGTAATGATATGTTGAAGGGTGGAGAGGATAAGAGAGGTGTTAATATCCCAAGGCCTCAAAGATCCACTTCCAAGAAAAAATTTGCTAGAAAGTAACAAGGGTTAGGCCCTAGCGATTTTCTCTTTCCTTGAACAAAAATGTAATAAAATATGCAATTGGGCAATGGAAGTAGGGTTACTAGAGTGCTACAATGGTATGGCTCTAGTATCTACTTCAAATTAGGTGTCTTTCAAGAGATTTTAACACATGGAAGATTATAGGGAAAAAAATAATAACATATGTCATTCCCCTAGGGTTTCAAGCTAGCAATTTCATAATCTTAGACATGAAACAAGTAAAAATAACCATAGCATTCATTCACAATAAAGAAATGCAGAATTTCCACTTACTTCACCAAGAATAATCTAGCAAATCACCATAGTTGAAGATCCTCCACAAGAAAATAGCCAAAATGCACCAACATTTGCCTCCTTCAAGAAGTGCGCCCCATTAGTTTCAGCCAATAACACTTAAGGGAGGCCGAATTTCAGACCTCTACTTGAGTGATGAGTGAATGATCTGAAAAATACAAGAGTTTTATCTCTTATTTGTACAATGACAATGACCTTTAATTGTCTTTTAGGTCACAAAAGGCCGACATGGCCAGTTTACATCAAAAATCCAGTTTTAACATAAAATTAACAATTAAAACCCTAATTTGACTTTAGGGATGACGTCATGCCCCTCTTGGGGTGACGTTAGGCCCCATCATGGAACGCTAGGCCTCAAAAGGCCTCAGAAGTTGCCACACATGCCAACTAGCACCAAACCGTCCTCATGCCAAACCCTAATTGATGACATCAAGGGTCAATATGATGACGTCAGGGGCCTTCAAGGGCCAACATTGTGGTAGAAGGGAAAGACCCCCCTGGGTCTAGGCCTGCCAGAGTGTCTCGAGGGAAACGTTCTTCTTCTTTCCTGGTGCCATCCTCTAGTGTCTCTCTGCCCCTGGTTGGGGTCACAACATCCATCTAGTGGGCTTTTAGCCCCATGGAGGTCCGAGCTAATCATCTCCCCATATGTACCTGTCCACTAGGCATGGTCCTGCAGCAGCAACAAGTACGCCCTCCATGGGCTCATAAGTCACAGGGATCATAGAAATGTCAATCACACGCAATAATCAAATTACCTAAACATGTGCATCAAACCCCCCTTTACCCAGACAAATGCTCAAAGACGTTATGCAGTTTAACAAGCCAGGTTTGGAGAGGGTCTCAGGATGTTCTATTGGGCGAATCCTCCTCAAGTTTGGGGTGTTTCCTGGGTGAAGACCGATCTAGGTCATGCAAGTGTATGAAACGGTGTAGGGGAACGTTTGGGTTGTTAATGTTTTATGCCATTATTATAGTTCTTTGCATTTCAATAGATAATAGCAACATAAGAACAAGATCACTGAGAAATACACATTCACAAGAGACACAACATTTATCCTGGGAAACCCTCTAGGGGAATGTTATCCTCGTT
>JASDQU010686359.1:71433-81618 GCA_032191745.1 Picea mariana | reverse complement strand
AATTTTTTAGCCATTTTTGTATAGTTTTGGCTCTTTTGCTGTGCTGTGGAACTAATCCTTGTGCCATGAATGACTGTTTTTCTGTGCTGATGATGCGGAGTTCTTGTCGCCCTGTGCGGACGAAATTTCAGTGATAACACAAAGAATCTGTAATTGTTCAAAAGGTACTAAGATCTCTTCCTATGAGATATGACCCTAAGATATCAGCACTAGAAGAAAGAGTGGATTTAAACTCAATAAGCATGGACGAACTACATGGAATCTTCACATCATATGAAATGAGAACTGAATGGGAAAATCCATATGTAAAAGAAGCAGCCTTCAAAGCATCCAAAATATCAAAGAAAAAGGGAAAGAAACAAAAAAAAGAACATAGAAGCAATAGTGACGTCTCAGAATATGATTAAGAAGTGTCCAACTTTGTCAAAAGACTGAACAAGGGAACCGACAATAGGTAAAGAGTTAAGATTCCTTTAATTTGTTTTAATTGTGATGGTATTGGTCATTTTGCTAACAAATTTCCTCATAAGAAAAAGAGAAATTTTGAAGGTTACTCAAAAGGAAAACAAACATATAAAGGAAAAATAACCATAGAGAAAGTTTTTAAGACAAACTTATGCACCAAAGAAGACATATCATCATCAGATGAAGATGAAGTTAGTGACAATGATATAGAAAGATTTCTATTCATGGAAGTAGAAGAATCTAATAAAGAAGACACTGAAGAAGAATATGAAGAAGTCAAAGAAGAAATTGAAGAGGCAGAAACTGACTACCGAGAGGAATTTTTGAGTGCCATAGAAGTTATCAAAAGAGAAAAGAGGAAAAACAAGAAGCTACAAGATGAACTAGAAAAGAAAGAAGACACTCAAGAATTAGAACAAATGATCACAAATTTGAAGGTTCAAATTGAAGAAGATAAAATAATTGAAGAAGAACTCAAACAACAACTAGAAGGAAGAGATAAGATCATTGAAATTTTGGAAGCAGATATTGTCACATTAAGAAAGGATCTTGAAAAGAAAAATATGCAGAACAACTCAAAAGTTTTGAATGACATTATCAACAGTCAAAAGCCTAATCATGACAAGTATGGACTTGGATATAATCAGAAAGAAAAGGGTTCAATCTCCAAAGCAACAGAACACAAAACCTATCCAAAAATATATGCACAAACACTACTACATTGGGCGCAAATTACGACGAAATATTACGACAGTTTAGAAGTTCGTTGTATTTTTTTTTCTTTTTTTGTACTAAATATACTTTTTTTTTCAGGGTCCAAATTTTGGTCACTCTAGCGACCAACATTCCAGGTTGGTCATTTTAACAACAAAAGTTGGTCGCTCTAGCAACTAACCACCATTTAGTCTTTCTAGCGACCAACAATGGAACGTGTGAGAATCAAACGATCATTTACGACAAATCAATCATATATATATCTCAGTTACGGAAAATTTTCTATAGTTACAACAATCATTTTCTACAGTTGTGAAAATTATTCGGGTGTTCTGATGCAATGATGTTCTGGTTTTTTTATGAAATCTTGATTTCAATTCTCTTTCAAGAAGAGAAACATTGAATTGATCAGACTCTACATAGCTGAGATTTTGAAGGTCAGTACTTAATTGTTTTTTGTGTGATTTAGTAATTTGGTGCTATTGAACTATTTTATGGTTTATTTTAACTCCTTATAAGGGTTTAGAGGAAGAGGTTATAGGTGCTAATTATGGATAAAAGATATATGTGTTAAGGGTTAATGGTAATACATACAAATATCTAGGGGTTATAAGGGATAATTCTTAGGGGTTATATATGCTAGGGTTTTAGTATTTAAGTGATGAAGACATTATAGGTATTTGGAAATAATGGGTTATAACTATTAAAAGTTAAATGAATTATAAACTAGATGAGGTGTTATGGGTTATAAATNGTTAGGGAGGTTAGGGGTGATATTAGTTAAAGGACTTAAAGAGTATACATGTTTGGACTTATAGGGGTTATAGTTGTTAATAATTAGGTGATACGTGTGTAATGGGTTATATGGGTGAGGGGTTAGTGCCATGGTAGTAAGGGGTTAGTGTTTTACGAATATGGGTTATATGGATTTAGTGTTTTACGAATAGGGTAATATCGGTAAGGGTTAAACGGGTTAAGGTTTTTAGTGTTAGGAGTTATGAGTTATAAGGATTAAAGGTTATAAGAGCTATTCGTTATGGTTTGGAAGGGATCAATGTTAGGTTTAGTAAAGTTTAAGGGTTACAATGGTTATAAGGTTTATGGTTTATAAGTTGATGTATTACGAGTTAGAGATGACAACTTAAAGAATTAACAAAGATGTGTTATCATATTAAAGAGGATATATGAGCTATATGTGTTAAGACCTAGGGTCGATAAATGTTTGGGGTAAGGGGTTATAGGGGGTTATGAATTATAAGGTATATATGAAGAAGGTTATCAAAGTTTTGTGTTGTATTATGGTTTGTAGAGAATAGATGTGATATAATTTATAATATTTAGGTGTTAATGTTTATATGTGTAAGAAATTAAACATTATAGGGGTTAGGTATTAAATTGATTACAAATATTAGGGTCTATATGGAATACGAAGGATAGAGGTTATAAATTATAGGTGTTATGGAATATATATATATATATATATATATTGTGGGTTATAAGTGTTAAGGTTTTTGTACCTTAATTGGTAATATGATTAGGGATAACTTTATTTAGGGGGAGGGCATGTTGTGTACCTATTCACAACATATTTGTGCATGGGCTATTTTGTTTCTATTCTCATTAATCTAGTATTTGAGCCATTGATGACTCATCATTAAGTTAGTTGAGAGTTGTTAGTTACTAATATTAATGAATCATCACTAAGTTAGTGGAGAGTTATTAGTTGCGAGTTCTATTAAAAGAGATATCCCTCCTCACTTGTAATCAATCGATATATTGTAAATAAAATAATATTAAGCATTTGAGTATTATTTTCATGGAGATTTCTTCTTCCATATTTTAGGATTTATAGGTGTAATCCACCCCGAAGTGTAGAGGTTACTTGAACCTTTGTTATTTATCGTTGTTTATTTCTATTTATCATTGTTTAATATTGTAGTAGTCCCATTTTGAGTATTAGAAAATAACACAAGAGACTTGATATACTCCCTGAGCTTTGGGGACAATTGAGGATTTAGAAACATGGTTAAATACTAGTCCCTTTAGCCCCTACTCAAAAAGGAAGAGGACTAGGAAGGGCCAAAAATATCTTTCCATGTAGTTGAGGTTGCAATATTACTAAGTGTCAACCCTAAAACCATAAGCGTTTTGGTTGATAGAACATTGGAAGGAATTATTGATTTGTTGTTATTCCTTGCCACTTGAACATGTCCATCATTATTTCTTGCATGTGAGGCCTTCTAGGCATGAGGTTTGATGACCCACCAAGTCATTTACCACAGGTGCAGGGTTATGAATGAATCCCCTTAAGCTCTGTATTGAGCGCTTTTGAACTCTTAGGATTGAATATCTTCTTAATACATGAAAGGAACTAATCTTGGTGCTCTCTAAATTGACGCTAATCTATTTTGAAATTCCAAAGCCTACCATGTCTAGCACTAATCACTTCTCTTTTCCCTACGACCAAGCATTGAGGCCATGGCCTTATTGAATGTCGAACCATAGAGGTTTCTTAAAGAAATTGAAATTAATCTACCGAGAGTCTGATTCGATGAATTAACTCATGGGAAACTTTAATCCCCACGATCAATATAGATCATTGATCTCACCTTTTAACTGACGGTTGGATCCCTCTTTCACTCTATTCACATGTTCATTAGCTTTATATCTAGACCGTTGATCTCACTCACAATCACAGCATGTGTCACCTTCTAAATGGGTGGCATACATCAGGATGACATATATCGGCACTAACCATCGACTATCCTAGGTTTCCAACTTTCCTTGCGAACCCGATGATCCGAGAGAACCCGATGATCCGAGATCTGATCCGATATCCACCGTTGATCAAGATCTATCGGGTTGAACCTCCACTATAGATCTCTACTAAATAACTACCAAGGCTCCCCTTGGGGTTTCCTACGTGGACCTACCATGTGTCACTCATTGACTAGACTACCACATGCCACTCTATAAGTGGGTTTATACATGGGATGATGTATGTCGGTATTGGACTTTTGAAAGGTTTTGGACTTCTTCTCCTCTCTGTTCGAGATCTGAGATCCGAAATGATCTCAACTATTCGTCTGGGACACCCGATCTAATCTCGATCCTTGATTTACCTAGGCTTAAGGTTTGGACTCTGGTTTAAACTCCTCCTTTGTATTCCTCTAGATATTTCTTCCATCCATTGATCTTGTTTTGGAATGGATGGCTAGATATTCTGTGCAACATTCACCTTAGGACTTAACTCTTGCGCTTGTTTCTATATCCAATGCTCGTTGCCACTGTTGATTCAACTTCTGAATGGACGATCCATTTTACTTTAGATATCGGGTATCAGACATTCCAAATTTCGCTTCTCTTCACTTCCTTTCGATCCAATAAGGATTGACAATCAAGGTTATTCCCGATAAATATTTGATGACTCATAGATTTTCCTCCTTCTCCATACGATTATTTGTACCGATCATTCAACGATAATTTTGGATCATTGATCCTTGTGATTGATCAATGATCAACAACTCTTGTTCTTCCCGACTGTAGCAAGGGGTTTTCTCACTGGTTCTCTAAGGAATTTGATCTTGATTTCTTCTTCTCTACAATCACGATCATCACATTTGCACACATACGAATTAGGAAAGTCCAATATGGACTTCAATCACACAAACCATCAATGCAATGGAAATATACCTAAATATCACATTGACACAGAGAGCCCATAAAATACACATAAATTTATTAATGAATCTGTACATAAATTATGCAAGGCCTTCTGCCTTCCTGACCTGATTTACATTCAATTTGCCTCGTCTTGGTCTTTTGTCCATAATTGTTCTTCTCTCTCTCTCTCTCTCTCTCTCTCTCTCTCTCTCTCTCTCTCAATCTGTCTCTACATATTAATTGATTCGAAGCCTAATTGCTAACATGAATTTCTTGGCCCCTATTTAGCGCAATAGGGGCCAAAGGGATTAATTGATGATAAGGCTTAGGATTTATCAATATCATTAATGGTTATAATGTTTATTTTAAGCATTATACTAGTCATTGAGGGTGAGAAAGTTAAATGGATTAGATGTTATAGGTTAGATATCATGACATATTATATTGCTTATGGGTTATAATGTTATGGAATAGGGATTATATAGAGGTTAAGAATCATGTCTTAAATGGGTGAACTTTATGTGTATTAGGTGTTATGGGTTATAAGTCTTATAAATTAAGGGTTAAATATAAAATCTATAAGTTTTGGCATTGTCTAAACATTCAACTTTTTGAACTTTTTCACTGGAATCCGATGAAATAGATCTTGGTGAAATCTCCATTTTTGGTTGTTTAAATTGCATTTTTCCATTGTACTTATAATGTTTCAATGGATTTTTTGTAATAGGTAATTACAATGTCAACTCCAGATGAGAAAAGAGAGATTGTTATGTTAAAGCTGCACATGGTGATTCATGGTGATGGGAAATGTTATTTCCCTTGTTGTGAATGCAGGGGTTTTAATGGAAGAAGACTACCTTTAAAATTAGTTGAAAAACATTGTAGGGAGAATCGGTATGTTGAAGGGGGCAATGAATATCATCCCATGGTAATTAATTAGTAATTATAGATCTTTAAGGGTATTATACATATTTTTTTTTTTTTAATTTATCTTTCAAAATAATATTTGTGATATACTCTAACTGTATTTTATTTCTTCCATTGTTTTTATTAAAGAAAAATCATCCTAAGAATGTGATGCCACCTAGCAGGAGACATTTTCATAGAGATAATACTAAAGAACAAGCTGAACTTAATCATGTGGATAATGGTGATCACGTTATTCCTATGGAAAATGATGATGATGGGACAAATAGATTGATCCAAGACATTTATAATGATCCAATGGATGATGATGTCAACATGGAGGAGGAAAACTTGCAGGATGATAATGATGACAGTGATGAGGACAATGATGATGAATTTGTTTTTGATAAACCTATCCTTCAAAATGCCACTGAATCCCTATATGAAGGCATAAAAAAAGTGTTCTCTCTACTGTAATGTTGTTGGTCAACTTGAAGGTATCAAATGGTTTGTCAAACACATGTATGACACAGATCCGAAGGTAAGCAACATAATTTTACAATTTTATGCAATTTTAAACTTTTATTTTATTTTATTTTCAGTGCCAATTGATGTCTAAATTAACGATGCAATATTTATAATGATTAATATAATTTTCATTATTGATTTTTTTTTTGTATATTGTTGTTGTAGGTTGATAGGTGAATATTTATTACCATCACCAAATAAGTTACCTCACACATACCGAGAATTATCATCCATTCTAAAAGAAATTGGAATGGAATATCAGGCTATTGATGCATGCCCAAATGATCACATAATATATTATGGACAATATGCATCTGAATCAAATTGCCCACAATGTCAAATCAGTATATATCGAACTGATCAGTTAACAAAAAATGTGCCTCACAAGGTTCTTCGTTATATTTCCATAATTCCACGCCTGCAACAACTATTTAGATGTCGGAACATAGCACAGTTTATGGATTACCATGCATGGAATAGAAGTGAAGATGATGTTCTTCGAATGCCTGCAGATGGTTCTTTATATAAAAATATCGAAGAAATATGGCCAATTTTTAAAGAAGAACCTCATAATGTTAGGATTTCATTGGCAGCTAATGGTGTAAATCCATTTGGTGAGCTCAGGCCTATCTACTCAGTGTGGGGTTTTGTTATAAACAATAACCTTCCTCCTTGGATGTCAATGAAGAGAGAGAACACAATGTTGGCAATGATTGTTCCAGGTATATTTTTATAACGATATTGTTTTTTTAATGTTTAACATTTCATTTGTCTTGTTCATTGCATAATTTCATATATGTATACAAGGTGTAGTAATTATGTGTATTTTTTAACCATTTAGGTAATTACCAAGTGAAATATATGAATGTATATATTGAGCCTCTTGTCGATGAGATGTTAAAGTTATGTGATGGCATCACTATTTACAACATCTCTAGGCCAATAGGTCAAAGAGGATTTCAATTCCATGGGATTCTTACATGGACAATTCACGATGCACCGGGACTAACACATTTTTGTGGTATGTAACACACTATTGCAATTAAATATGTTAGATGTTGATGATATTATAATGTTTGTTTTTTAAATAATTTCTTGTTATATAACTAATGCTACCATTGATGCGTATCTTCTAGGTCTGCAAACAAAGAGAAAATTTGCATGTCCAGTTTGTGGTCCTAGGATGAGATCTCGTCGTTCAAGAAGTTTAGGAAAGGAGGCGTTTGATGAATATAGGAACTTTCTCCCTAAGAACCATAGGTATCAAAATACCGATAAACATCTTTTCAATGGTAAAGAGGAGAGTGGGATAAAACCATGAAGAATGACACCACACCTATGGAAGTTGGAATATAACAGATCAAATCGTCAATGTAATTCAATCTTCATCATCGTATGCAATATATTACATTTTTTAATTGTGTTGAATTCTCATGTCTACTGTGTATAATCTAACAATTGTAATTGTGTTAATTTCATTTATGTAACATATAGTTGGTTGTCAAGGCATTGATCTACTTCCAAGAGGAATGAAAAGTTTCCCCAAACAATTCAGTAGGTTTCCCTACTACGAGCAACTAGAAATAACTCATTTGTTCGACACAATGCATATCAGAAAGAACGTAATAGAAATGTTGTGGAGAATCTTGGATGGAAGGCGTGACAAAGAAAAAATTTCTAAAATTTGTAGTGACATTCAAGAAGCCAATCATGCAATGCTAAATATTATTGATTTAAATAGGACTAATGGAGTCGATCGGAATAGCCGCCCATGGTTATTTAAAGAAGATGAAAGCAATGTTGTAAAAGAGCTCATTCAAAAAATTAGATTTCCAATAGGATTTTCTTCAAACATCAAGAATATATTAACAAAGAAAGATGAATTTGGCGGGTTACAAACTCATGACTGGCATACCTTCATCAAGGTAATTTCTTGCATATATTTGTTATGTATTGGTAAGAATCGATGTAATATTTTTAAATTTTGTAAATATATTGTTAATATGAAATCAGAAATTTATTAATGTGTCATTGTTTTGTTACAGTATGTGCTACCTCTATCTTTGCCCGACAACTTTGACAACAACGTAAAACAAATTATATATGACCTTGGAAAATACATGAGGTAAATAACGACAGATGAATTACATATTATTATTTATATGTAATAAAATTTTTGTAGAATTTGTTGATGACATGTATTTAATTTACTTGTAATATTCATGTATACAATATTGTCTTTGTTGAAACATATTTTGTTATCGTAACATTTGTAGGTGGTTTTCATCTAAAGAAATCTATAAGGAAGATATAAAGTATTGGAAGAGAGAAATTCTTTGTTTAATGTGTGCAATGCAAAAGTATCTACCTCCAACATTTTTCAATGTGCAAGAACACTGCCTCATACACCAGGTCAAGGAGATTGAATTGTGTGGGCCTATACACACAAGGTCAATGTGGATGGTGGAGAGACACTTGAAGTCATTGAGGGATTTAGTTAGACAAAGAGAATGTCCTGAGGGTTCTATGGTGGAGGGGCATATGGTATATCAAACGTTAGTGTATATTAGTGATTATCTTCTTGATTTAGGTAGGAAAATTAATATGCATTGCATTTGGGGTGTCATTAACGTCAAAATATCTGAAGTGGAGGTCTTGGTCAGGAATGGTAAAATGAGGAAAGTGAAAGGTATTGTATTGTTTCATTTTTATCTATATTGTATTTCTTCAATTTACATTATACCTCCATCAATTATTACTATTCATTGTTCTTACTAATTTATATTTTTTTTATTGCAGTTGATTGAGTGTGGGATGCACTACATTTATACATTGCTAACAATCTTGATTGGATGAAGCTATGGATAGAACAATGTGAACAACATTATGGTAGTTTATCATGGGAAGGGGTGGCTACACTAATTAAAAGAGCTCATCGTAATGAAGATCACAATCTTACGTAGAGGGAGATTGATTTAGCATATGGTTTAAAAGATAAACATGTAAGCATATAAAATTTTACCCGCACTTTCTGTTACTATACAAAATGTTAAATACGTATTATTTTTTAATATTTTTTAAGTTTAAATACATTTATTAATTATTAATTTATTTTGTACTTGTCGAGAATATTGCAGTTGAAGCACCACAAATCTATGTGGTATAATGGTCAAAAATTTCACGTCAAAAGGGTGGATGACACGAAGAAAACCGTCGATTTAGGGATAACTATAGTGTTTCAAGTCACTAATGTTTCTTCTAGAAGTGAAAAACATCCAAGACTAATAGAAAATAGATATTATGGATATTTGGATGATATAATAGAGTGTGACTTCAAATCCTTCAAGATAATTTTGTTTGAGGTCAAATGGTATCGTTTACGGATAAATGAATGTGATCCTGAAAGAAATGTTATTCAGCATGAAAATGGTTTTACCATGGTTAATACAAGGAAATTTGAGCTGGGTCTAGAAATTTATGTTCTTCCAAGCCAATGTGAGCAGGTATTCTATTGTGAGGTTCCTAGTAAACCAGGTTGGTCGTTTGTTGCTAGATATGATCTAAGAGGAAAGCGTGTAAAGTATAATGTACCGGAAGAAGATGATATTCAAGAACTAGAAGGTGATATAGAGGAACATGAGGGGGTAGACTATGTATAGTCAGATGATGAAGTCAAAGAAGTTGATCAACCATATGATGTAGATGATAATGTTCTCGATGATGCTATATTTGATTATGATTTTATGGAAAATTATGGCAGTAATGATGATGATGTTGATATGGCCAATCCATTCGACGATGATTCTGAAATACCAAATGATGATACAGAATATGATGAGTTGGATGAATAAGAAGATCAATGATATTCCTACATGTGGTGAGTCATTTGTACTATAGATATCTTATGTT
>JASDQU010686357.1:19105-34807 GCA_032191745.1 Picea mariana | reverse complement strand
AACGCTAAAAGAGATGAAGCATATAGTAAAAGAAACTTGCAAGTTGATTTCAAGTGGTTTCAAAATACATCACCATGAAGTAAAGTGAAAATGTTTGAACATCCATTCTTACATCGATGCCACACTTCAATAAACATCATATCATTATTACAAATAAGTTTGGACACCTTAGTGAAATTGAAATTCAAGTAACATTAATGTATTTCATGATAAAAAACTATCCAATTAAATGTCATCCCCAAGGATAAATTATTGAAACAAACAATGCCAAATCTTCAATATTTATAATGATAGTTTCAAAAATATTATTTTTTCCATGATCATAAGTACATCTTGAATAAATTTCTCCTCAACATGAACCACGCTCCCGAAAACTATTTCACCCTAACTTATACAAGAAATAAACCATTTCCTTCTAGAAATTTTAGCAAAGCAATACAAAACCACTTTTATGAATATTGCCTCAACTTGTGCAGATCAATTACTTGACTAGTTTATATTTTAACACAATGTCAATCATAATATTTTAGAAATAAATAGCATGCAGCTTAAGCAAAAAGAGACATTTCATTTATCCAACAATAGAGAGTGGTCATAATTCATATGTAATTGTCATTGCAATTTTCCCTTTCAATTACATGTACAAAATCAAATCTAGATTTAAATTGTCGAGACACTAAATCTAATCAATTTGAATCTACGAGTATTCTTCTATTAATCCCCCTTGGTAAACATTTCACTACTTGTTGGAAGTTCCCCTTACAATTAACACTCTAGAAAATTGTTGATTAAGAAACCCTACACCCCACTCTAACAATTAAGAGACCTACTTCCCTTGCTACCATGCACTACTTCACTTTGCACTTAATCAAATTAGAAAAATGTGGCTTGGTGAGGGCCACAAACTCGCCTAAAATCAATTTTCTTTGAGCACCACTCATGATTCCCTGGTAATACTTGGGCGCTATCAAAAACTCTTGGTTGCCTCATTATATATGCTTGTTAGATCCATCTACATGCTTGCAATGCTCCTTAAAACAACACAACTATCAGCACAAGCTACCCATTTTCCTTCATTGGAAGTATCGTTCTTTGATTGGTTTGCAACACTACTTCTACAATCCCAGGGAATTTATCCTTGCTTTCCATATTATAAGCATCCTATGTGCATCTTTCTTGTCTTCAACTTGTTGCTTGACCCTCAATGGAATTCCTTCACACCTACAAATAATGTTCATCACTTAGAACAAAAAAAGTACTACTCATCCTCATTTTTCTCTTCAATGCAAGTTGTTATATAGCAATGGTCCATGACTTTTTTAATCGTTGTTAGTCCAATGGAAATCATTCTATATGTTTGGGTGAGATGGCCTAAGCTTCATAGTAACAGCCACGTCAAACCTTGTCTTTTTTTTCTATGCATGGGCTTCCTTATTAAGGAAAAGTTGATGAGGTTAATGAAACATGTGAGGAAGCTTGAGCTATATCGAGGTAAACAACATATTAAAACAGCGCTTGATAAGGGAAAAACATACAAATTTGCCAATTTTAAAATGAAGATTCCACTCTAGGGGGAGAGAACGACAAAGTCTTCCCTCTTTGTGCAAATATAGTGATTGCTTGTGGGTAGGCCTCACGATCAACTCTAATCCCATGTTGAAAAATGTGGTAGGAACCAAAACTTGAAAGAGAGACATTTCATTATTTGTGGTTTTTTTTTTTAAATTGGGGGAATCGGTAATTGGTTGGGATTACCTAGGCTAGGCTCGGGTTCAAATTCGACCGAATGCCACTATAAAACCTAGGCTAGTGTCAACAACCTGCAAGATAATTCCTACCAAGAAATTTATGACTTAGCAAGAATCGAGAAATCAAGAGACACACACGCGAGGGTCCCACTCAAGGGGAACCTATTCTTCTAGACTTGTCACAAGGGGCCATAGTCTCATCGGAGATTTAAACCTAGGTGGGGAGAGTGCAAACACTACCTCCCAACCATCTCATCGAAACACCTCAACCCATTTCATCATTTGTGTTATCGATGGCCACTAAAGGAAAGACTGTGGAGAGTGGGGTGAATAGCACCTGTCACACCCATCAAGAGCCTTCACCCTGATCACCCAAAGTTGGATATCTGGTGAGCTGGTGATATGGTGTTCAATCAAGGTCATGCTACCATTAATCCCCACAAGTTCATGCTACCATTCATCTTGTCTATGAAAAAAAGTTATATTCTAGGTGGATTCGTTCAGGCGAACGCTTTGTGACTCTAGAGTATCTTTCATTGGTTGTTGATTATTCAAAGAAGAATGTGGTTCTATCTCTCAATGTTCAACTTGCGGTACATGTTGATTTGTTCTCTGTTTTAGAGCTCCCCCTGCTTCTAGTGAGGATTTGCCTCACATTGCGCTTGTTTATGAGTATGTGCCTCGCTTCAGATCTGTTCAAGAGAATATCAACAAAGGGTATCTTATCATCAACGGTCACTAAGGGAAAGAACGCAGAGAATAAARTGAAGAGCATATGCTACGCTCATCATGACCCTTGGCCCCAGTYGTTCATAGATGGAGATMTGATGTTTGATCGAGGGTCATGCTACCATTAATCCCTTGTATCAAAAGCGGCTTTACTCCAAGGGGAGTCGTTCCAGCGTATGYAGTGTGACTCAAAAAGTGGCTTTCATTCGTTGTTAATGATTCGAAGATTAATGTGAATCAGTCTCTCAATGCTCTGCTTCCATGACATGTTGATTAGTTCTTGGTTTTAGAGGCCCCACGTGTTATTTTCTAGGATTCGCCTCACGAAGCCCCATATACACTAGAATGTGCTCCATTTTAGGTATGTTCTGGTTATGGAAGAGATCATGCCCTCCGTCATTATCAACTTTGTTCTACATTAACCTCAAGTATTGACATCCAATATCGATGAGCCTCAGCAGATGATAGACGAAGTGATGAACACGAACCTTTGTGGATTGTGGTTTGGTCACTGATCTCTATTTACAATCACAAGGTGATGACATCCAATTATAAGTTCCACTGCCCATTGACTCTGAAAGCCAAAGGAAGGAGATAGATGGTGTGGAATCCCCCAACTCATTGCATGCATATGGATTGGGACATGCATGAAAACAAATCCAACATTGTAGCTCAGAATTGCCCTCAAAACTCCATGATATTGCAGACAAGCCTTTCAAAGAGCATTTAGCAGTGAATAGTACACACTCCCACCTAACCCAAAGGTGACTTCAATTTTTTCTTGAATGGTAATAAAGTGTATGGCCAAGGAAGACAAATTCAAAATATGGTACATATAGGGGTGATTTTGTTTATCCTTTGTAAAATGACAAAAGAGAACGCATTTAACAAATGGTGTACTCTGAACTGTCAGACTAAAGGGATCTCATTAAACTCTCTTTGAACTAAAATACTTGTGTCTCTTATTCAACTCTGATTGTGTTTCCCAACAGGGGCTACAATATGTTACTTTAAATATTGATGGATCAAGTTCCCTGGGCTCTATCCTGATCTTCATCCTTTTATTGATATTTTTGCTCAGTGGTTTGGAAAATTATTGATCAATATGGCGGGTGCAACTCTTTAAGATCCAATCCATGTGTATGTGTGTGTCAAAGTTGATCCTTAAAAGAAAGTCACCCAATTTGTTTATTTTCACTACAAATGGGGTTCGACAACAAAAACTAAAGTCCCTAGATCTTCCCAATGCTTTCTTTGCATGTCAAACTTGGGACCACCTCACTTGCCATTGTGCTCTCTAAAAAATCTAAACCGAAGAAATGCAAGCCCCCAAACATGCATGCTTCAAAGGAGGGTTCAATGACAACTCAATCCTTTGTGATCAGCACACGACCACCTTCAACATTGAAGCCTCACCTGGAGAAAACTCATCTCCATCAACCTTATTCTACTTCTATAAAGAGTCAAAATCATCCCCCCCTCTTCAGTCGTATAGAAACCTCGCTTACTTCTATGGATGTTGAATCCAAATCGAAGATTCATTGAAACAAAAAGAACGAACCCATGTCTCCAGGACGGGAAACAAAGGTTGTGCACCTAGTTCACGTCCTAAATCCTACAAGGAAACTATGAAATCCCCTGAGCTAAGGGTTTTTAGTCTTAGTGATTTTGTGTAAAATACCTAGGGTTTTCTAGGCTGGAAAAAGGGGATTAGGTCAACTTGAAACAGTGAATTTTTTCCGTACCATATGATTTTTATACCAACAAAAGAGAACATTTATAAAAATCCATCATATGAATCAAATCAATACTAAATCCATTTTTTTAACATAGAAATACCAGCAGTAAACAGTATCAAACCAGCAGTAAATAATTTCCAAAACCGGCAGTAAATCCCTCTAAAGGTTGTTGTCACAACTTAACAAAAAATAGAATATAGTCCCAACAAAATTAATTAATGTTGTAGCAACTAGTCTCTACACAGAAATACTAAATAGAACCTGAGAACCAACTGCAAGGGTGGTATGGTTGTCCCTAGTTGTTGAATCAGCCTCCCTGCAATAGGAATAGGAGTTTGGCCCTCCCTTTTCTCCTTGTTTCTACTCCTCTCAGCCACAGGATGCCCTCAGCTTGCACTATAGTGGTTGGTAATCCGTTGAGAACTCTTATTAGACCCTTGGCGCAGCAAACTTGTCAAATAGATCAGCTACTGGACTCATCCAATGGAAGTTTGGCCTTCTTCACAGTGCCTCTACTCACAAGTATGGGTTCATCCGTCTCCAAACTTTAGGGACATGATTCAACCTCCTTCTAGGGGTTGGGATAGACCTTGGAAAAACTTGTTGGACTCTCAAACAGCCTTAACCTCCACTAGATACCATCTTCCAGCCTTCCTATCACCCTCTACCAACTACCATAAGATTTCGGCCCTACAGGTTAGTAGCTCGGTCCTCCACAGGTGGACTTGTTCAACTAATATAGGTTCAACCTCCCTTCAGTTGTCGAGAGTTAGGGCTCAGTTCCTCCTTTGCTGCAGTTGCAATGGATTGGGCAGAGAATAGAAGGTAGAACAAGATCAGATCTACCATAGGTCGAGAGAGTGTGAGCACAATGCCCCACCAAAACTCAACAAAAGGTGGGGGTTAACCAACCCTCCATGGGACTGAGGCAGTCACCTCCAAGGACAGAAAAGAGAAACTCTCCAAAAATGAATTATTGTGTCTTTGTTCAAATGAACCTCCATACCCTTATATGGTTCCCCTTTTGCTTGATTTCCCTTTTTTTGGTGGCTTATCCCTCAAGTTAGGATCTTTTTACCCTTTCCCTCACCCAATGGTATCTTATCCCTTAAGTTAGGGACTTTTTCCCCTTTTCTTTTTCCCAATGGACACATTTAACCCAGTTGTTTCCATCCCCACAACTCCCCTTTAGTTGGGGACTATGGCCTACCCCCCGGGGCTCCCTAAGCCACTACATCCCTCCTYCAGTGGGGATTAAAGGGGAGGGGACATGACAGTCCTCCRTTCCCAATATTTCTTTTCCTCAAGCAACCGCAAACCAGGATGCTACAAAATATGCTCGCTCTCCCATGTGGCATCCTCTACTGGCCAATCCCTCCACCTGACATGGTACTCCCTGGTCACTCTTCTCCTCAAACTCCTCTCACGTACATCCATAATCTCCTTGGGAGTMAACAACATCCTCCCCCTCTCATCTAGTGGCGGTAACTCAATGGGAGTAGTGATATGTGGTTCCCACGCCCTATGGAAGCATGATGCATGGTAAATACCACATCCCTAGCTACCCGTTGTCAACTCTATCTCGTAAGCTATGTCTTTGGATCTTTGAATTACCCTGAAGGGACCAAAGAGGCATGGACTCATCCTCTTAGCGCCACCTCTCCTCCATGGAGATTATCTAAGTGGTTGCACGCTCAAGTACACCACATCTATGATCCCAAATCTATGCTCCACCATGTGCCTGTCTACATGCATGCTCTGCAAATCCTAGGTGGTCTGTAAGCTAACATGAGTGGTATCGCTACAATTCTCACCCAAATGTAACCACTCAATTCATGACCTCATGTGGTCATGCAACTGCCTCTTAGTTTGTCGGCCCACCACCATCGCATGATCAACCATATAAAGGTAATCACTAATGTTGGGAGTCAATCATGTTTATGTTGATCTGATCAACCCCTGCCAAGGATGTAGCTATGCCATCCATGTTGCCCCATACTCCCATGTGATCACTACAAAGTGTGTGAGCTTTGTTAGCTGGTCAATCAATATGCTTTTCACCCTCTATGAATCTGTGATGCAATTTGTCCACTCGCTCCCCCATCCTTGTCCTAGAATGGGAAAGGATAGTATTAACCCATCCTGAAGAGTGTGCCCTGACCTACTCTACTACCAAATAGTAAACTCCCCCATATGTCTTGACATTGCGTCCGTGAGGTCCCTTCGTGTGAAACTCTCTCGAACCTACTCATAAGTGGCAGAGTCACCTAGGTCCCAAACTACCCTCTATGACCTAAATCACCCTCCACTCATAGCACAAATCTGCCTGGTGCTCACAAAAGAACATGTCAAATTATCCCTAATGATCCAAGTGATCATGAACTGTCGAGGCACGGATAACTCCTCAGAAGAATGCACCTCCAAGAAACCAATCATATGCATCCCAAGGGTAAACTCTAGAGAATGCAAGTTGGCCATCCCATCTGTGTCAGTTTTCAAGCCACCAACAACTGCAATCCCAGATTCTCGTGCCCTCTGCTGGAACTCCTTATCATGGATCATTCTCGGCCTAGACATCTTAGTGAATTCATCACCTGTCAATCCATGGCTATCATCGATGAGGGAAAAGCAAAAATCCCCAACTCCTCGCATCTCATCCCCATCACGATTTGGATCCATCACTACCTCAGCTTCATCGATCGTCAATCTCATCTGAAGCAACCCATCACCCTGATGAAATCCCGGATCCCACCACCAAGTTGGAGTTCTACCGCCCCCAATCTGTGTTGTTGAAAACTCTGTGCAATTCTCTAATAGAGTCTAAGACTCCCACTGTGCACCATGTACGATGATCACCAAGTCCTAATGGATGGTCTTTGTCGTTGTTGTGAGGCTACCTGTCCCACTCAACTGGATTAGGTGATCCTCCCATGCCTTTCTGAGGGCATCAAACCACAACAAAAGATGCCTCGGAAACTTCCTGCAAGACTAGAGAGTGACTAATGTGTTGGTGGTCAACTCCAAGGGCATGACCAAGATCCCATGATGATATCTGGGAACATACCTATGTGTATCATACTCCATGATCCTCATTTGTTGATATCCTTGATGAGGCTTGATCATCAAGATGTATGTTTCTCCTCGAGGATCACCCATCCCCTCTCTGATCCTGGGTAACCTCAAATCAATGGTGTGCTCGTGGCCTTTGTCAGGAGGTCTCCCTGGAGGAAACGCTCCAAAGCTCCATTGTACACTATTGTATGCCAATGAAGAATCATGCATACCATTGTACACCATTGTGTCCTCCTGTCCCATCCGATGTCCTGTGTATGGTATTGAACCCAACACTCTATTGATGATGGATGTATATGTATCCCAAAGTGTGTCCATGTTGTTCATGTACCTGTCCACCCAATCCATGGACGTGCATACTTATTCACAAGCTGGTCCCCAAGGAAGGTGCTCAACTATCTCCAGATCCTCTAGTGTGCTCTCCGAAGGAAAGGGCTCATGATCCCCACAGTACCAACTAARAGTGCAATACAAACTCTTGGATTCATAACTCTCCCCGAGTATCGGCAACTAGAAATGCTCGTCGTCTAGCCCTATCACAAGAGGCTCCTCCCTCTCATCATGCGTGACATTCATGCCATCTTGTACCATGGTTTCCAAATCTAATGGAGTCTTTGTTGTAAGTGGTGAAGATCATACCAAGCCCAGCTGATAATGTATCTCCTAAACATCTCTTTCCTTGTCCTCAACAAACCTGAGGGAAAGGTCCCTAACCATAAACAGTTGCAAGTAGTCTGACTTCAGCTGCTCTAGTGCTTCTTTATCGATCTGCAACTGAGCACTAGTGACTCCACTATGTCTTTCCTCTATCTTAGCTCTCCACATAATATCTTCAATGAATCTACGAGCTCCATCGATCCTAGTCAAGACCTATGTGATTCGATCCTCGGTTACCAACAAGTGATCCTCTAAATCACGCAATGCTAGTGGTCTATGTCCAACCGCATCCAAATGGTTTGGACCGTCATCTGTAAGAGTTCTCTCCTCATCATCATCACCTGATTTACTCGATGATACCATGCTATGATGGGACTTATGCGTGACATTTTCCTCCACACATGACTCATGTGAAGAAGGATCCATGTCCCCGAGCAATCTCTCGAACACCCCTCCCCTGTGATATGTGGGTACCATCATGCCCCCATMATCATCATGGGTTTCATGAGTGGGATGGGATGCTAAATGCTCATCGTAGTTGGGTCCTATCATATAAGCATCCCCAACATGTATGCCATCAACCTGTCTGTCAAAGGTTCTGGTGTCATGGACCTCGTAGGACAATGATAAAGGTGCATGAGGTCTTGTTGTGTCGGCATTCTCATAGTCAACATAGGTGGGACAATATGTTGCACCTCCATCATAAGTACTAGTGATAGAACYCGTCAACATACTAGTGTAAACGGTCTCATCATAGACCATTGCTTGGTCCTCCTATATGCTCACCTCCTCATCGTGGTTGGATGCACGCTCCTCTACATGGGAATGTGCATATGCCATCAATGGATCCCCMTKCTCTTCTGTCATATCTTCCTTCAATATTCATCTTGTGCCATTGAAGGAATYTGCATCTAGGCCTTCGGGCCAGCTTCCATACTTGATGGTGCAATAGTCTCGAAAAGACATAGTTGCAAAAAATTMTTTACCCARTGCTAAATACACTGGATAGTAAGGCATATACTTGCCTACTGCTAGTTCCCACTTTATTTCAGCCATGAGATCCTTCTTGGTATTCATCTTTCCAATCTTAGTATGTTACCCTTGACCTCGGTTGACAATTGCAGATTTCTCTTCTACTGAATACCCCTCAGGCTGGCAAGATCACCAACTCTAATACCACTGTAAAATACCTAGGGTTTTCTAGGATAGAAAAAGAGGATTAAATCAACTTGAAACAGTTGATGTGCAGTACCATACGGTTTTTCTACCAACAACAGAGAACATTTATAAACATCCAATTTATGAATAGAATCAATGCCAAATCCAATTTTGTAGCATAGAAATACCAACAGTAAATAGTTTCCAAAAAACAACAATAAACAGTATCAAACCAGTAGTAAATATTGTCCAAAACCAACAATAAATCCCTCTAAAGGTTGTTGTCACAATTAACAAACACCGAAATATAGTCCCAACAAAATTAATTAATGTTACAGCATCTAGTCTCTATACAAAAATACTAAATAGAACCTAAGAACCAACTACAAGGGTGGTATGGCTATCCCTAGTTGATGAATCAGCCTCCCAACAATAGAAATATGAGTTTAGCCCTCCCTTTGCTCATTGTTACTACTCCTTTCAGCCATAGGATGCCCTCAACTTGCACTATAGTGGTTGGTAATCCATTGAGAACTCTTATTAGACCCTTGGTGCAATAAACTTGTCAACTCGATCAGCTCCTGGACTCATCCAATGGCAGTTTGGCCTTCTTTCCAGTGCCTCTACTCACAGGTATGGGTTCAGCCCTCTCCAAACTTGAGGGACAGGGTTCGGCCTCCTTCTAGGGGTTGGGACAAACCCTGGAAGAACTTGTTGGACTCCCAAACAGCCTAGGCCTCCACTAGAGATCATATGACAACCTTCCTAGCACCCTCTACCAACTACCATAAGCTTTAGACCCTGCCGATTAGTAGCTCAGTCCTCCCTAGGTGGCCTTGTTCAGTCGATATAGGTTTGGCCTCCCTTCAGTTGTCCAGAGTAAGGGCTCAGTTCCTCCTTTGTTGTAGCTACAATGGATTGGGTAGAGAATAGAGAGTAGAACAAAAGAAGATCTACCAGAGGTTGAGGTAGGGTGAGCACAAGGCCCCACCGAAACTCAACAAAAGGTGGGGGTTAACCAACCCTCCATAGGACTGAGGTAGCCGCCTCCAAGGACAGAAAATAGAAACTCTCCAAAAATGAATTCTTGTGTCTTTGTTCAAATGAGCCTCCATCTCCTTATATAGTTCCCCTTGTGTTTGATTTCCCTCTTTTTGGTGCCTTATCCCTCAATTTGGGGTCTTTTTTCCCTTTCCCTCACCCAATGGTGGCTTATCCCTTAAGTTAGGGAATTTTCCCCTTTTCTTTTGGCCAATGGACACATTTAACCTAGTCGTTGCCCTTCGTGTTCCTATTAAAGCCCCATGGCTCCCCTTTAGTTGGGGACTATGGCCTATGTGGGGCTCCCTAAGCCACTACGTCCCTCCTCCAGTGAGGGTTAAAGGGGAAGGGACATGACATTTTGTCTAAGAAAACACATTTGATGGTCTTACTATTAGGTTGTCCCCATAATGAAGCTTTTTCTCATGCCCTAGATTGTCCTAGGGATGACTATCCTAAGTTGCAAGCAATTTGTCAATGGTACGTTGAAGAAATCCACACAAATTTAGTCTTCTTCCAAGAACTTAAATCATTTGTTTTGAGTTACATTGGAGAATGAATCATCTATGGAATGGGCCTTTTGGGACAAAATATCATTCCTAGGGTAGCAAAGGTGTGGTTTTGATAATCTCCCATAACCTATAGAGTTTTTTGGTGGATTAGGACAAAGCCTAATAACATGTGTATGGATCAAGATGATGCTACAAGAAAATCTTATGGTTTTTTGTTATGTCTATGCCCCAAACTCTAGCACTTGGAGATGTGTGCTTTGAGATTGTATGGCCTCTTCTCTCCCCACTATGTAATGGGTACTCGAGGGTGATTTCAATATGGTTGAATGGTGTGGTGACAAGGATGGAGGTTTCCAATGTATTATTTGTAGAGTTGAGCAACAACAAGCATGGACAAGATGCAAGTCTTCTTTACAAAGTTTTAACACTCACTAGAAAAAGGAGAGCATGGAGTATGGGGTATCATTTCCTTGAAACTTTCAATAGGGCAGATGACTTCGAGGGATACTGGATCGGTTATATGGCCCCATGATGGGATTGTCTTTTATGGTAAGCTTCAATTTGTGGATGTGTTGATTGATACCATAGGATCGAATCATTTTCCTATTTAGTGTGTTAAAATTTTGATATGCTCATTTAACCATAGACAATGTCACATCGTTGTCACCCAACCATGGGCATTCACATATGCCACCCCCGAGCACAATAACCTTTTCTTAGATAGAATGATTCTGGAAAGTCCACACTAGAACCAATAGATAAACCCTAAACAGAAACACCATTGTTGCAGTAGCAGCACAATACCAATAAAGCATACATTTACCAAGAAAAGTGCACAAGAAGAAGATATCAGAAAGACTTGCACCCTAACTGCCATTGTTGCTCCTTAGACTTGCGCCCTAGTTGTTTCCATTGTTCCTCTTTAGACTTGCGCATTGTTTTTTAGTGAGTGAGAGTGTGTCTAAATGAGCTAGGCACCTCCTTATTTATACTATCCTGTCCAAGTGACTTTTCCAGGTGGGGTTGACTTCTCTTTTGGGGGCCTTTTATTTATTTATTATTATTCTCCTTGGGCCGACTTCTCTTCCAGGGTTTACACACATCTTATTAATGATTCTCTTGCTCTCAGAATATTCTATTCTAAGCACAAGGGTTACACTTGAGGTTAATACCTCTTGTAGCTACCAAAACATCAACACTCCCTCTTATCTAGGGAGGTATTGACTAAGATGTTCTTCATGTAATGGTCTCAAACACATCCATCCATCTAACATGGCATGGGTAAGATTCACATGGTCTCATAGACCAGTATATAGGTAGCATCACCATAGCCACATAGGCTATCTCATGATCAAATAGAACATGTCACAAGTATTACCATCATAGCCACACATGCTATCTCATGAGAAAACAGATCATGTCACAAATATCACAATCATAGCCATACAGGTTATCTCATGATCAAACAAATCATGTCACAAGTATCACAATCATAGCCACGCAGGCTCTATAATAGTCACACACATAGACTATCTGATGATCATGTCACGGCCATGCATCTAGGACCTCATCAACACATCTATAATCTCTCTAGTGGGAACAGTCTCATCGTCCTCTAGGACCTTACATCATTACAGGGATTTCATCTAGATCACACATATCTAGGCATCTAGCTCACAGAGAACTAGAAAACCATCCATCTCACACAGAACTAGGCAACCATCCAGCTCACACGAAATCTGGAATATGCAGTTGAGCCATTTTACACAAAACTGTGCTACTACCCAATCAGAACGGAGTCTAGGAAACTTCAATTCACCAGCTCACACAGAATTTGGAAACTATCCCTAGAGCTAGTTCTTATGGTTGTCACACCAAGCATCCAACCCACAATGACTGGGCATCTAACCACGAGGGTTAGGCGATGCAGTGCACACACACTACCCATCTAGCCCAAGGCTAGCAAACACCTCCAACCACATAGGTTGGCCCTCCATCTTGAAAATTTGGGAAACTCACCAGCCTCGAAGGCTCGGCATCTGCTGACCTTGTGTGAGGTCATACTGATTGGTGTCACAGTCAGTAATGTGCTTGTAAATGACCACATGTTGCTGCCACACTCTGCAAGCTACTTCCCTAAGAATCGCATATGTGACTCATCACTCCCTCTTATGAGGGACGTCCTTATGGACCACACCAAGATTGTCCCTGAAGTATTCAAACTTTACCCTTGATAGAGGCTTGGTCAACACATCTCCTATATGATCGTCTGTGCCAATATACTGGATATTTGCAACTCCCCTTTGCACTAGATCTTGATCTCGACGTGCTTTGACTTGTCATGGAACACAGGGTTCTCTGACAAATTTATACAACTCTGGTTGTCACATAAAATACAAGTCACCTCCAACTCAAGATCAAACAGCCCTGGAAGTAACTTTCGAAGCCATATAGCTTCTATATAGGCTGAACATGCTGCTATGTATTCTGTCTCGACCGTACTAAGTGCCACACTAGTATGCCTCATCCTAAGCCACGATATCATAGCCGAGATCAAACTGAAGCAACATCTAGATGTACTCTTACGATCTACGATACTATCGACCCAATCTGAATCAGTATAGCCTTGCAGTCTTATCTTATGATCCGAAACATATTGGAGTCCATAATCAACTGTACCTTTCAGGTACCTCAACACATGTTTTGTTGCAATCAATGACATCAAGATAAGAATATTCTTTCCTTGTGTTCATTAAGTACATCAATGAACCAATCATATGTCTATACATGGTGGCATCCACTGTCTTTGAATATGTATCACTCAATAACTTCATATTCGTCACCATCAGTGTAGGCATGGATTTACAATCCATCATTCTAAATTTATTTAGAATCTCTACAACATATTTTCCTTGGCATAGGAAAATCTCATCCGGTTTCTGCCACACCTCTAGACCCAAGAAATAATGCATCATACCCAAGTCTTTCATCTCAAACTATGATGCAAGATTTCTCGTGCACTCAGCGATGAGCTTCTCGTTCCCTTTTAGAAACAGTTCATCCATATATAATAGTAATATCACTGGTCCACAATCCACAACCTTGTAGTAATGGTTGGAATCTGTTTTACTCTTGGTAAATCCCAAGCTCATCAAGAAATTGTCCGATCTACCATATCATGCCCTAGGTGCCTACTTAGGCCCATACAAATCCTTCTTCAATCTGCAGACATGAGACTCCTTCTCATGTATCTTGTGGTTTCTCTATGTACGTTTCTTTTGGCTACTGGATCAAGTGTCTCGTCATAATATTCTCCCTCTTGCTGGGAGAATATTCTGGCCACAAATCAAGATTTTTACATCTCTATATTGTTATCTGCAACATGCTTGATCTTGTAGATCAACTTCAAAGTCGCCACTGACTTCCCTTCTGGTCTCAAAACCAAGGTAAATTCCATATCCCAGTCCTTCCGGTTGGCTTCCTCCTCGGTCATTGAAACAAGGGAATATTCCCAGGAGATCTTATATCTCCTTGAAGCCTCTAAATATTCGATCTAACCTCCTCAACTCATGGCACCTGTCTGTCGTTCCTGGAAAATGTCTCTCTCTCCCATCTAAATCTGAGGAGGAATAGTTTCTAAATGAAAGTCTCTAAGCCACTAACTCTTTATGAGATCAGGCTCACTATGAGTCTCCATGCTCCCTCTGAAGCTTGATTCCCTCTAAGTCTATATAATCTCTGGAGCCATCTGCTCCCTTTGTATGTGATGATCTCCTCTAAAGTCTAATCTCCTATGTGTTGAAATAATGTAACTGCAAAGTTTATTCTTATTATTATCTGATATATTATTCATTGGATCAATCCCCATTGTGGATTGATCATGTCGGCTATTGTAATAGGACCAAATCCTCTTTTGCGGATTGGTCAAATAATAATTATAATAGGCAGAATAAGAAGTCGGCCCCAGTAGATATTAAAGAGGCTCCAGAATATATTAAAGGTGGTTATAACCACCCAGTTTGAGAAGTCAGCCCTGCTAGTGAAGAGACACTTCACACGTGCCAGTCTTGAATAAATAAAGAGGCCAGCGCCTCACTTAGATACACAACTCACTTGCTCATTGGAGAGACAAGTTTCAGAATTGCAGTTGGAGAAGAAAGAGAGATAGCGGCGCATCTTTTGGAGAGGATCTTCTGTATTAGCTTGAGTTATCTCTTGGCATTGTATTGGCTATCTATAATAAGGAAGTTTTGTTAGGTTTTCTTCCCCTAGAGTGTTTCCCAGGATAAATGTTGTGTCTCTTGTGATTGTGTATTTCTCAGTGATCTTATCTTTATGTTGTTGTTATCTATTGAAATGCAAAGAACTATAATAATGGCATAAACATTAACATGGTTTCAGAGCCAAGCTGAAGAGAACATCTTTCGCAAGAGAAAAATGTCACTGTTGTCGTACATGTAAATTAGGGTTTTTTGATGGTGAATCTTTTCAACCCCAAAACCTATAGAAAAGTGTGCCCTCCCTCAAGGATTACTTTGGCATCATCAGCGCACCTTTTCAGTGGGTGGATCTCCCGAAAAGTGAAATCCTAGTTTCACAAAAGTACCAGAAGTACCAGAGGTACCAGAAAACCAGAAGCACCAGTCCAGAAATTCGCAGATCAAGTTTGGAAGGATAAAAGTTGGATTTTCACAGATCCAAGCACACCAGGCTACTCGCCTCAGCCAAGCGCATCTCCTGGTAAGTTCAAAATTTGATTTTGAGCACTTTCATTTTTTGGTCATTTTCCTAGCTCCAGGTAAAAGATGTCTGCAAGCACGAAGCTTGCCGACAAACTGGAAGGCGTGGAAAACTTTCGTGCCTGGAAGTATAGGATCAGCCTGATCCTTGCAGAGAATGACCTAGCAAGATTCATCAAAGAAGAAGTGTCGGAACCCGAAGATGCCACAGAGAAAGCAAAGCATCAAAAGGACACAATCAGGGCCCAAAGAATCATTGCAGATTCAATCAAAGGCCACATGATTCCTTACATGTCATCAAAGAACA
>JASDQU010686357.1:982-18124 GCA_032191745.1 Picea mariana | reverse complement strand
TAAGCCTTATATTCTAACACCCTCTCGCAAGGCTTATTGAAAGCAAAACATACTAACTAAAGGTATAGCATGTTCACTGAAAAATAAAACATCAGAACCAAACATTGTTCAAAAGCTTCTTCTTGAAAAAAGTTATTGGACCAAGTAGAGCTCCATCAAGCTACCTCGTAACCCTCATAAAGGTGTGGCTCTTGAGATGAATTCCCCCGTTTCCGAATTCAACCTCCCCGAATTCCCAAATTATGAATCTCCTGAATTATTGGACAACCATCCATGTTGAGCTACACCCACAATGCTCCATCAAGTTGTCCCATGACCCTCATAAGGGTATAATTCCCAAGATTCACACACTCTCGAACTATCTAAACAAACATCCATGCTGAGCTTTATCTACATTAGATCCCTTTCTGTTTTCAAGGTGCAGACTTTTTAAAATGCATAAAATGTCCTTTCTTCAGTAAAGTCATCACCGTTGTCAGCGTCCTGTGGATCTTCAATGATGGATACATTCACTACATGTGGTTTGTCTTTGAGTTTTCCCTTGAGAACATTATTAACTCGAAATCTACAGTTTTAGGCTGTGTCGGCCATTTTCTTGCAATAATGACATTCCATCTCCCCATTGTCTTTCGTTGATCTACTACGATTGTATCTTGAGTATAATGCAATCTCAGGTTGAGTATCATCTTCTATATCACCTACAATGGTTCTCTTTTCTTCAACTAAGAGAGCTAAAATCATGTCTTCTAGAGTTTGAGAAGACATGCTAGTGAACCCTCGATTTATCTCTGTCAACAACAATCCCTAGGTCTTCACACTTGCATGGACTTTGTGGCTCTAAGACTATTGAAGTTGCAAGAGTGGAAACCTTGTCTTTCAAAGGCCCGAGAATCTTGATACGGCTTCGAACTCCTGGACTCTTCCATGTTCTAATACCATATTACAAAATGAGCTAGATCACTAAATGATGAAGACTTCGATAGGGTTGAATCACATAATTGAGCTCAAAGAAAGATACTCACAATAACACAATATGATATTATTAATGAATAATTGGTGCATCTATTACAATGGAGTTCACCTCCTTATATATGATTGGGATAGACCGCTCTACACAAAGTGAACAAAAGCATAAACTATAGCCTAAAGTCATAAAGTGACTTTAATACAAATGTAAGCCTTATATCCTAGCATAACCTCTATAACAGAACTCAACATGATGGAATTTGAGGCATATCACATGAGACATCTCAAGTAAGTTCAACAACTCCAAATTAGATAACTTTCTACAAATGTAAGCCTTATATCCTAGCATAACCTCTATAACAGAACTCAACATGATGGAATTTGAGGCATATCATATGATACATCTCAGGTAAGTTCAACAACTCCAAATTAGATACTTTCTACAAATAGCTTGGGAATAATGATGGTGTATGATAAATGGAATGATGTATTTCAAACCTAGGAGACCTTTGATATCCACGAAATTTCATTATTCAAATTTTCATAAAATAGGTTTGAATTTCTACACTATGATTAGAGTCCAATATATGAGACTAGATCAACCTTACAACTTTGCACACAAGTGCATACCAGCTATGACTTGCACCATATTAGTGGGCCCAACAATCTCGATATTATCAAGGAGAAATTCAGCAATGTCGTATGTGTTTTACATCTAGAAAGATATCACTACTATCAAAAGAATGGTATGATTTACCTAAGACTGAGCTGCATCAATGGCCTATATTACCAATTTGTTAAGCCATAAGACAAGGAAAACCACTAAATTTATCCAAAATTTTTAAAATGACCTATCAAACGACACCATCTTATTTGCAAGTAGCTTAGTTCAGACCTTTTTTCATAATGTGGGCTCTTATATTCTCCAACAGTAATAAAGATGGCCAGCATGTCATGCCAATAGAGGAGAGGAAGCCACACTAAACAAAACTCTACATGCTCTTTGGCCATTTGAAGCTGTTTTGTGCACTGCTCCATCTCGTCTTTACCTATAATCTAATCCATTGAATAATAAAGAAAAAAGAAATATCAGTACCATTGGTGTAACCAGATCATTAATCTACAAATCGCATTATACATTCTTTAGCATTACCGCAATACCTCTCATACTCAAATTTCAATAGAGTTCATGGTGAAAAGTTCGAGTGCACATGGCTTTTCCAAAAAGATGAAGACTAACAAATGATTTTGTTTTTTTACTGCTAGGTCCCTCAAGATGTGTACGGGTCACACAATTTTTAAGGTTAAAAAAGGGTCTGGTTGATGAAGACCTGATTGGTGTATTGGACATTGTGACTGGATTCTTACAGGTAGCCTGTTGAAAGAGTCTCAAGTGGCCCTCCTTGCAGACAGAAAGTTTTCAGGAAGTGGTGGTGTTTAGTGGTTTGTCTAGGGGAGTTCATATCACTGCCAAACCTACAAGTTATACTTTCAACATGAGTGATGGACCATGGCAAACCAATAGAAGGTACACCAATGATGGTTGTATGGGGGAGTTTGGCCTCACATTGCAGATTCTACTTTGTATGTGAGAGTGAAGGAACAGCAGTAAAGGGTTCCAAATGGCAGAAGGTGAGAAGCTGTAGTCAATTCAAAAATGTTTAGGGGATTCGTACTATTAAGCCCAATATTTCCATTTGCAAATATGGAGTCCACACTATTAAGCAAAGAACTTCAATATGCTAATTAAAATACTGAAAAAAATAGGAAAGATATTATTACATAAATTTAAGAATTACCGGATTAGACTTCTCATTAATTGGATCCTTTGGAATTTAACTTGGTGTGTAAAATCTGCAATCGGGAGCTTTTGTTTGCGAGTATACTTCAGTGGCTGCAGTAGCCTTTGTATTCATTGCATTGTTCAGCGCCATGCTTCCTACAAGTGACCTTCACCGCATTGCCAATTGACTAGCCATTGTGTGAATCAGAACCAGACACAAGACCCTTTAAGACCATCTCATTATGCATCTTGAGAACTTCTTGAACAGTGCCTTTCTTGCCAAGCACATCGATAAGCACATTCTGAATAGGGGTCGTTGTCAAAAGTCCTTTTACTGCCATCTCTTCATAAAGTTTTAGAGCCTTGTGCAATTTGGCTTCCTTACAGTATCTCTTAATGAGGATATTGTATGCCACATGATCCACACACAAACCATTTCTTTGCATCTTCAAAAAGAGTTCATGAGCTTCTTGTGTTTTCCCTTTCTTGCAAAGGACAGATATGAGTTCGGTATAGGTGAATTTGTCAGGAACAAGACCCTTCCTTATCATTTCATCATGTAACTCAAAAGCTTCAGATATCCAACCATGTCTGCAAAGTCCATTTATAAGCAAATTGTATGTAACAACATCAGGTATGAAACCATTTGCAATCATTTCAAACTTTAGCTTGAAAGCCTCTGAGATATTGCCTTCTTTGCAAAGACCATGAATGAGTGCATTGTACGTAAAAACATTTGGCGCCAAGCCTAATGCAGTCATTTCATCATGCAATCTAAAAGCCTCTGCCATATTTCCCTCGTTGCTGTGCCCATCAATCAGTGCATTAAAAAATACATGATCTGGATCGATAGCACTTTCAAGCATTCTCTGAAAATAAGTATTTGCTTTATTAAGATCCCCATGCTTGCAAAGACCTCTAATAACTATTTTATAAGAGACAAGATCTGGCACAAGTCCTGCATCTATCATCTTGGCATACATCCCGCAAGCCTGTTGTAGGTCACCTTCCCTACAAAATCCATTAATAAGTACGTTGTAAGTAATCACATCAGGTACAAGACCCTTTTTTATCATTTCCCCAAACAGTTTGAAAGCATACCCCATATTTCCTTCCAAACCAAATCCATTGATAAGCACATTGTATGCAACAGTATCTGGCAAGACTCCTCTACCTATCATTTCTTTCCACAGCTCTACTGCCTCTTGCATGTTGCCCTTGAGGCAGCACCCATTAATCAGGATGGTGGAAGTAACTAAGTTAGAGGTCTTATGCCGGTCCAATATTTCAATCAAAAGCTTCTGCGCCTCCTCCATCTGGCCTCTTTTGCAAAGCCCATTGATGAGTATATTACATGTAAAAATATCGGGTTGGAAACCATTTTGCACCATTGTATACACCAATGCCAGTGCCTTTTCCACCTCGCCTCTCCTGCAGTACCCATCCATCAATGTATTATACGTGACACGATCAGGACAAAAACCCTTCTCAAAAATATCTTTTAGAAGCTCATTTGCCCCTTCCATATCACCCAACTTACAAAGCCCATTCATGAGAGTATTATAAGTAAATAGATCGGGACGAAAACCCTTCCTGACCATCTCATCTTTAACTCTAAAAGCAGCCCCAATTTTACCATTCCTACATAAAACACTTATCAGAGCATTGTACTTGATCACTGTAAGCCGATGACCATGGACAACATGCTTCGTGGTATCCCTTTTTATGAATCTGTTATTCCTCCCCGAAAAATCTGAACCAGCAGAAGAAATGTTGGTCTCATTACACAGTTCAATTCCCTCTTCCTTCTTTGTACCTACAAGTTTCAATCCCCCCCTTCTATCCTTGTAATAATGCCCATTCATTGGCATTTTACAATTAAAACCAAAAAACAAACCACCAATGCCTTCTTTCCTCCTATATTTACAGCCCAAACTCCTAGATTTAACCCAATACATTTCCCTATTGCCCTTCAATCTTTTATCCTGCACCATTGTAATGTCAAAATCTGAAAACAGCCCTACTTTCTTCAGACTTATCAACAGATTATCGTAACTCCTATCAGAATGACCAAATCCACACCCACATATGACATTAAACACTGCAATAACCTCATCAAACATCTTAGCCCTAGTTAACAAATCAATCAACATATCCAAAACCACTGAATTCTGGCATTTATTAACCAAATACTGAACAGTTTCCAACACTGAATCCTTACCCCTTTCCATCACAAAACGCTGAAGCAAAGCCTGGGCATAAACCCACATTCTGCTTCTGCTCACAATATCGATTGTAACACAATACGATTCAACTGTGTGTTGAAACCCTAGCTGTTTTCCTACCCATAGAAAAAATTCCAGAGCAACTCGCGGTTCGTCCCTATATCTCAACAGCACTGTGACGACTCGGGAAGGCGTCAATCTGGGCACCATTTTTTGTAGCAGATTCCATTGATTGTGACGCAAGAACCCACAAACTTGATCCACGACATCAGAGTCTGAGGGTTTCGACGACGGTACTTCATTGTTTTCTGCAAGAAAACCATTGTTGTATTGGTATTTAGGTGTCGAATCTGTTTCTGAAAGGATGTTGAAAGAACAGGAGCAGATTTGTGATGGATGTGAAGTGAAATTTGTAGTTTTGCAGCAAATGTTAGGATTTCTGAGTACGATTTGAAGCATTTTCCTCATTGTCTAGAGCATCCATGACAGTGCGGTGTGCGCGCTCGAGAGGAATTTTCTTTGAAGGAATTGGTTAAAATTAGCGGTCGTTTAGTGGGAATGGGCTAGATTTGGCTGGAGTAATTTGCTAAAAGCCTCTAAAGTGAAGGTTAGGGGCACCTTCTTTGGTTATATTAATTCCCTATGAAGAATGTGCCCTAACTCTAATGAAGTCAATGATAAGCATGGAGTGTGCGTTGTTGCAGTGCAAATTTTTAAGATGGTTTGTTAAAAAATCTAAAAATATTTAATAAAAGTATAAAAATTATATTTATATGACTAAGTTGTATTCTATTTATATGTTTTGCAATTGTTTCATGATATAATAGGATTTCATAAGGTCTAGTAGAACATGGGATAATGGAAGGAGAGGTGCTTGCCATCTTCCTCTCCTTAAGCTTTTATTTCAAATTTCACTAGTGTTTCACTTATAGTATGCATAGAGTATGTTGTGGTTAGGTAGAGTGAAAGGTCAATGTGTTAGGGAGGAGATTGGAGTCTACGATGTTTTTGGATAATAGTTTGTTTTACATTGCAAGGCTTGTTGCAAGAGTTTCTAATTTGTGATTTGCATTAGTTTATTTGTTCTCGACTTTTAGTAGTGGGATGGCTTCATATTTAAATTAAAAGCACCTTCCCTTATTTGTGCTTTTGGCTTCGGTTGGTGATTATGAATTACTTGGTTGGCCTTTGTTTTCAGGGGTTTCTTGAGCACATGTTGGTGTCTCGTGTTTCATACATGGTTCTTCTTGTAGTTGTTGTGTCAATGTTCTTCTAGTGGCAAGTTCCTTGGTCGAGTTTTTCTTCTTAGAGGTTATTTGGATGTTATCCATTACCTTCACGTGTTATTATTTCCAATGAATACTCTTTTGTTTTCTATATATGTGGTGGTGCCTTGACCTCAACTTCCTTTTATATTGATTGCAATATTCAATGTTGTGCTTGTTATAAGTGACTTTCACTGCATTATCAATAAGTTCATCATTATGTGTGTCAAAACCTAACACAACCATATCATTATGCATCTTAAACAATGTTTTTTTATTTCCAAGCCCATCCATGAGCACATCCTGAATAAATGTAACAATCAAGGCACTGATCTAAATCCCTCTTACTATCATATACAATCAAGGCACTAATCTAAATCCCTCTTACTATCATATCTTTGTATAATTTTAAAGCCTTGTGCAATTTGGCTTCCTTGTAATATCTCTTAATAAGGATATTGTCTACAACGTGATCCCCACACAATCTATTTCTTCATATCTTCAAAAAAAAAAAAAAATTCATATGTTGCTTATGTTTTCCCTTTCTTGCAAGGGCCCATAAATGAATTTGGTATAACTAAATTTGTAAAGAATGTACCTTTTCCTTACCATTTCATCATGCAAGTCAAAAACTTCATAAATCCAACCATGTTTGCAAATACTATTTATAAGCAAATTATTTGTAATCACATTTGGTGTAAAAAAATTCCAAACTTTAGCTTGGAAGCCTCTAAGATATTGCCTTCTTGAAAAAAGCATGAAAGAGTCCATTACACACAAAACATGGGCACCAAGCCTAATGAAACGATTCAATCATGCAATCCAAAGGCCTCCTTCATATTTATTTCATTGATACATCCATCAACTAATGCATCAAAAATAGCATGACTCGGTAGATAACTCTTTCAAGCATACTTTAGAAACAAATATCTCCTTTCTTAATTAGATCCCCATGCTTTCAAAGACCTCTAATAACTATTTATAAGAGACATGATCGGGCACAAATCTTGCATCTACCATGTTGACATGCGTCCTACAACACTAGTTAATCACCTTTTCTCCAAAACCCATTAATAAGTACATTGTAAGTTATCACATTTGGAGTGAACGAAACTCGTTAAGTGTTACTCTCGCCAGGGTTTTCTTGGCCTCGCTGCATTCTTCGGCACATACATGGTTGCCCTACAAGGGAGGAGTGGCCTCTCTAGCTCTCCCTCCAACTCCTTTTCTAGCTCATCTTTTACCCAAGATACCTCTACTTTCCAAGTTATTGTCACTGTTACTTCGAAGAAGATAAAATCATTTTGTGTCAAGTATTTTCACTTTGTGAAAAAAATAGTTTAAATTCCAATTGTAATTATCACGTCTATGATACCAATAAGAAAGGCCCTCGTGTTCTATGAGAGAGCATTGATTGAATAGTTTACTAGTATGTGGCCCTCTCCTAGAATGATGAAAACGTGGCTAAAAACAAATTGGCATATCCTCATCAAAGGCCAAATGCATACTTTCTTTTGTGGCAAAGGCTACTGTGCCTTTCTCTTTGAGCATAAGGAGGATAAAAAAAAATGATTTTGGGGAATGGACCCTAATTTGTGGGTCTTAATGGGATGTACCTTAATAAGATGTCTATGAAATTCAACTAGAAGGAAGATATAACATCCATGGTTTTATTTTGGGTTTGACTATCTCACCTCCATTAATTTTCTAGGATGACCAAACCCTCCTCAAAGTTAGAAACTCCCACAAGCAATATATCCATAAGGAATAGCTAAAGAAATCAATATGTGTATGCTTATATCTCTATAGAACTAGATCTAGAGAAAATACTGCCAAAAACGATTTAGCTCCATATAAAAGGGCAATCTCACATTTAAACATTGGACTATGAATCATTGCCCTACAATTGCAACCATTATCATGAATACAATCATTTTCCAAAGCACTACAAGAAGCACCAACCGACTCAAGAGATTCCAATGAAATAACCAAAACCCCTACCTAACCCACCATAGAAAGCCCTAGCAAAGTTGGCCTTGGCACCCAAGGGCAACCCAACCCCTATCGCCATGAACAAATTTGAAATTCTTAAAACCAACACACCAATGGGAAAAGGAGAACATGAAACACCCTAAGAAAAACCCATGTTAATTTTTGTCGAAGGGTTATGACTTGCATGTCAACCCACTCCCAAAGTCATCTCATAATGTAGTTGAACAAGTCTTTGAGACTTTGTTGGACTTTACCTCAAAACACCATCCCATGGATGCCCCAATTCTGGTTTTGACCATAAACAAATCCAAGCTTAACCGAGAATAAGATGAGACAGAGTACCTAAATGCCCCGATAATGCAAGGGGGAAAGTTGAATAAGGATGCCCATTAAAAAAAATCAAACTAGAACAAGGCACTAGGGTCTGAAACCACCCTACCAAGTGCCTTTAGTGGATGAAGTAAATCCACCCAAGGTAAGAAATGAAGTAGCTATGTTGGAATTGTAGAGATTTAGGTAGTAGGAAAAAACAAGAGTATTTGTGTAGCCTTATTAGAATAAAGAAACTTGCTCTAGTCCTTTTCCAAGAAACAAAGCTAGATGATTCCTCTCTCGTGGAATTGAGAAATCGAATATGGAGAGGAAGACAGGGGATCTGCATTAGTGCAAGAGGTTCTTCTGCAAGAATTGGCACCCTCTAGGACCATTAGTAGTGAGTCCTCGTCAACACTTAGCTTAGTTGAAGCTGGGTTGGGTATTCACTCAGGTCTCAGACTGAGCAACAATGCACTCTATCTAGATTTTCAACATTTATTCACCAAACATATGGCGCAACAAGAAAACATGTTGGGAATCTCTCAATGTGTTTGAAGACTCCCTAGAATTGGTAAACATTATCTTTGTGGGGCACCTTAAACTAATCTTGAGTTCAAGGGAGAAGAGGGTAAGGGTTTTCATCTAAACCCCATGTAGGGAAATGGTCAACAATCTCATCTTGAAGTGGGATTTGATGGAACTCCATTTGAGAAAGATGGAGTTTACTTAGAGAAATAGGAGATTAATGCTTGTTCATGTATAGGAAAGACTAAATAATTCCCCATTCAAAGTCCACTCCTTCTAGAGAATGTTTATCTATATGTTGAAATCTTCTTGTCATTTATGTTATACCACAAATCGATCGTATCAAGGGTTGAGCCTACAAAATATTATGATGCCCTCCCTTTAAAGTTCAACCCCCTTTCATTGCAATATTTAGAGGTTCAAGATTTAATTCATCAAACCTGGGTAGTTTTGATTGTATGATTCTCATCCTTTACATGGGAGAAGAAAGTTAAGTCTTTGAATTGGTGTTACATTCCAAAAATGCCCTACCTATGCATACATGGCATTGGCCTTTTCACTTACACAATTTTCCAAATTACTATTGAGGATCCTTCTTAAAAAACCATTTTTTGGAACATGTACGCGCCCTGATGAACTACAACCCGCGTACACACGCTAGTTGCATACTAGTTAGCCCGCGTACATATGCGAGTTGCATGCTATACAGCTTGTGTTTACCTCCAAAAGTTGCAAAAAATATATAATTGCAAGGAATTCGGCGGAGTTTACGGGTTATCGAGGGTTTCCCAACCATTTCACCCATTGTAGCCAGTCCCAAAACCGAATAACCATCTTTTTCTCATATAAAAAGAGGTATTGGGGTCCCATTTACAACATTAAGCAAGAGAACAAGTAAACTCTGCCAAAATCCCTTCCCCTTTTAGCCCAAGTTTTGCAACCCTTTCTGAGATTTGGCCTCAACATTCCCCTCCAACCCTTTCTCCTTATACAACCCTTTCCCTTTTCCCAAAGAGATCAATTGGTTGTGAGAGGCAAGCATGGCAATGATGCACTTGGAGCAACAATAAGAGGAGCCCGGACCTGGTTCATGGAGCGTTTGCCGATAAGAAGGTTGTAATCTTTCTAATCTTCATATTGGATAAAAGAGTTATTTCATGTCCCAATACATTGTGTCTTTATGTTTTATTGATTAATGCATCTATGCTTATATCTGAATATTGAAAGTAACAAGTAAGAGATTGTATATTTGTAGCATTGTGTGTTCTTGCAGGTCAGCTTTGGGAGGAGACCCGCAATCTAGGAAGCTATAAAGGTGAAGGAGGTCTATACTGGACGTTAGGACCAAAGGTTCACCTACTGATCTTCCTTCCTCTCTCTTGTCCTTCAGTTTAGATAGTTTTGGGGTAGCTTAGGAATAGAATTGTCTTTTAAGGGAAGTCAGTGCTCTACCTGTACTTCGACCCAATATAGTAATAGGGGGATTTTCCCCGCTAGCAGAATTGGAGACTCCATTGGGGAGTCTCTCTAGGGTCTTAGTGGGAGATTTTTTTATTTATTTTTATTTTTTAGTTTATTTTTGAGTTTTTTTTAGGTTTATTGAGTCAATTTAGGGTCTTTGGTCACCTTTCAGATGTCTACTAGCCTTCCCTGCCCAGTCAGTCTGCCAAGCCCTTTTTCTTTTTGAAAATTTTCAAATTTGTACGCGCCCTGCTTTGGTTCAGCCCGCGCACATACGCAGTCTGCACAGTATACAGTCTGCGTACATACACAATATGCACAGTATACAACCCGCGTACATACGCGGGCTGCTGGTACAACAACCCGCGTCTCTGTGTTTTGAAAGGTTTAAAAAAAAAGAGTTTTTTTCTTTCTTGACAGAAGCTTTGGGATTCTCGAGCCTTTCTTGGACTTTACAGGGTCTCTGTTAGTGGTCTTACGTTGGGTTAGAGATTCAGTCTTAACTTATTTCTTGATCTTCTTTTGTTTGCCTTTGAGGTTTAGAGTTGGCCTATAAGCGTTAGATCCTCCTCTGGATTCTTGTGAGTCCCTGCATTCACGCAGTGGTCTAAGGTTTGTATGATCCTTGGGTTTTATCTTCTCTTTCTATCCAGTATATGCTTTGAAAAACGAAAATAATCTTTTACTTTTGTTTTTCTTGTTTAAGCATTTCAAAAAATAAAAAAAAGATTGCATTCATGCATTTAGTTTGGTTATTGCAGCGTAGGTTGTCTTTTTATAAAAAGAAAAGAGTTATTGTTTCAAAGTTCCTTCTTGACCTTTTTCTTGAAAGTTTTAGTGATTTTGCATTATAAAACAAAAAGCTCTTTTAGGAAACTTTCTGTTATAGGATCTTGAAATACTATTTTGAGAAGTTTGCAATCACAAATATTTACAACCCATTGCTTTAAATTTGAAGTATCTGGTTTGCTTTTTCATAAATGCTCTAAAGTTTTCTTCTCTTTCGTCTCTTCTGAACACCACAAGTTGCACGTTCATATCCTTTAAGTAATTCAAGCCCATAAAATCAACGCTTAACTTAAAATCTATTAGACTTTTTGTTTGTAGGGTTCACCAACTAATCTAGGCTTCAGGGCCTTGAAATAGGTGTGAAGAGGAAACTCTTCAACACCATCTAAACAAACATTGGAGTCTGTGATAGGGAGTGTTAAAAGTCTAGCATTGTAAGAGTTAGTCGTGACCCCCCTCTAACACAGGGGCTAAACACGAGGTTGTGTAAGGAAAGGTAAAGGAGATAATCCCTCCAAAGCCGAACCAAGTGTAGTGGGGATTGTATATTGAGGGTCTTTCTTGGGAATCACACTGATCACAATTGACTACGGAGCCTCGTGGACCTCGAATCCATTCGAGATCCTCAATTGTCTTCTGGACCAACTACCTTCGGTACCCTTGAAGGGCTTCGGACTTTGTTATCCTGCTCATTACGATCAGCCTGACTATTGACTGTACGACTAACCGCAAGTTGGCAACCTAATTATCAATTTTTACGAACTTACACAGGTGACTATGGGGGTATACTGCGATAACTAGGGCAGACATCGGATCTCGCTTTGCAGAGTATACTCAGAGGGTGTTTCCGTGTTTGAGTTACACTTGCACCAGTAAACTTATTTAATGTCGATTGGCATAATTGTTCTTCCTACTAGTTAGTTGTTTGCTTGATTTGCCTTTAGGAACTTTTAGTGTGTGCTCTGTGTTTCATGCTAGCCAAACCTTACAGTGTCGATTGATCATTTCACAAAGTGCAAGATCAATAGGTTTGTCGTTCGTGTAGGCTTCAAGGCTTGTCATCGATTACTTTGGAGCCACCTTCGCCATAGTTGAGGCGTAGGCTAGATCAAGAAGGATCATTCGAAGCTATCGGGCCGCAGGAAACTGTACCCAAGCCAGCTCCGAGAGAAGACTTTCCTGCACCAGAGGAATCCATTGTTTCTGACCTCAAGACCTAAGGTTTATGGCCAGTAAATCCTCCAATCATCGACTTATCGGCGTCGCTTCTAATTTAGATAGTCCCTTCTGAGGTGACATCTCCTAAACGACAATTTTTTCGGTGAGCGGTGATGGAAGTGACTAACGTTACTTCGTCAGGGAGTCCTCGTACTCCCATCAAGGTTGCCACAAGAGGGAGCGTTGTACCTCTTCCCCCACCTCCACCTGCCAGGACAAGTCTTGTCCAAACGCCCACTACTTCGGGYAGTGGTTCGATTCTTTTGACAACTTCAACCATTGTTCCCTTCATTCATAACGCATTAGGCACTCCCTTTTTATATGAGATGCGTAATTTTGACTCTAACTCGGTTCCCACCTATTCTACGCTACAGATCGTTGGTCTGGGGGCAGGGAGCTCTAATGCGCCCTTGCAAGGAGCCGCCATGGGCACCACTGCCCCGTTTAATTCTATCCCTTGCGGTGGGGGTCACATCCCTCCTCTGTCCCCTTCGCTCAGTGGCACGTTTCAGCAGCCAATCTAGCCTAATACCAACTATAGTTTGTTTAGTGGAGGGAGCTAGGGACCTTCATCCTACATGACTCCAGTGGGATCAATGTCATTTTCTTTGTTTGATGCATTTGGAAATAACGCTTTTACTTCATCTGCTTTCGACTAGGAGCAACCCCGTCTTTGGTCAACAAAACCCTGCACAAGGTTTCATTCCTTCATAGGGAGCGATGACAAGAGTTTACTCCTCGTAAGGTCTTGGGAATCCTTGGAAGAGCTTGTTTCCCTCGCAAGGGATGTCGATCGGGGGTAACCCCTCCCACACTATGTGGAACCCCGGGCAAGGTTCAATACCTATGCCAGGAGGGTCAGTTGGGGGCATCTGCAACCAAGGTCATTGGAACATTATATAGGGAGCAATCCCTGCACAAGTCATGTCATATAACTTCGGGAATCAGCCGACGATACAACATTAGACGCAAGTCCATTTCACTGGATAGGACCACCATGGTATCTACCAAAACCTTGGCCAGCAGTCAAACTTTTCCTAGCAACCTAGTGCCAGCCAAAATCTAGGTCCCTCTTTTCATGTAAATACGTCGCAACCGAGACTACCTTTTCTGGCAACTCTGCATTTGCCAGACTTGTCGAGATTGTTAAATGACCTGATTTTTCATGATTCGCATTGGCCCCCCATGCCGACTAAGTTGCCTTCTGACATCCTAAGTTTGAAGGCAAGCCTATTGAAGATCCAGGCAATCACGTGACGACTTTTCACTTGTGGTTCTCATCTAACTAGTTGAAGGATGACTATGTTCAATTGCGCTTGTTTCAATGCACTCTTATAGGGAGTGTAGTGAAATGTTATATCGAGCTCGACAACTCGAAGTATGCTTACTTTAATGACCTGTCTATGGTTTTCTTGAACCATTTCCAGTTGCTAGTGATATACAATGCCGGCACCGAGTTGTTGGCCAACTTCAAGCAAACGAAAGTTGACCATATCTCAGATCACATCCGAGAATGGCGACGATGAAAGAGTTTGATTAAAGTCAAAGTCCCTCCTACATTTTTGCTCGAGTGGTTCTTAAAGTCTTTTCTTCCTTGCGTGTCAAAAGACATAGCAACGTCCAAGATGTTTTCTGAAGAAGAGGCTATTATCAGAGCCCAATAGCTGGAGCTGATTTACTCTCAGTCTGATTTGCTATACGAGATCTTATCCGATGCACCACGATCAACTCTCGACAAATCCATATAGAAGTCTGGGCCTCATGCCAACGACATAGTAGGCTCAACACAAATCAAGTCCACGAATCTATTGTCTAATCAATTACAACAATTATCGATTCAACATACTGTGGCCATCTAAACTCCTAGTTCAGCTGCCCCCATAACCAAGACGTTGGATGTACACAATGTGCAATCGAAAACTCCCAAGGGTAACCAACAGACCGAGGGAAAGAAGAAACAAAAAAACAAGAAGGGTAAGGGGGATAAGAAGGCTGCAAATAATGCTTGCGAGGGCAAAACTGAAAAGAGAAAGGTGAAGTTTTTGTGTAAACTTTGCATGGACGACCACTTGACTCACCTATGCCCTCAACTTGTGGAAGACCATAATCTACTAGCACATCAACAACCTGCTGTGTTGACAAACCCTTTTCCACAAGGGAAAAATATGGCTCAAGCTTCGGCATCCACGAGTGCGGCTGGCGGCAGTCAGGGAACCCTCGCACCCAATAATAATAACAATGGGGCCGCAAACATCTATATGATGAAGGTTGAAGAGAATTTATCGACCAGGGCTCATAACTACGGAATGCCAGAATTTGTTGAGAAGGGAAAAGAGGCTTCCAACCCATTGACTCCTCTTCAAATTAAGAAGAAAGTGGGAGAAACAATGACTCGCATCCCTAAAGGTGTGTTCAAAAAGGCTTCTCACAACCCAAACGCAAGGGCTTCTCAGAATTACTCCATCGTGGAGGATCTGGCACAAACTCCTTGTGCAATGTCTGCTCTGGAGGTTCGCTAGAGTTGCCCCTCACAGAGAAAATCTTTGTTGTCTACCTTGGGAGCGACCAAACCATAAACTCAGAAATGATCATTTTTTATCTGACATATCATAAACCTCGTCTACCTCACCATGTCGCCTTTCAGAAAGTAGTGGTGTACACCACAGAATCGTTGACACGGAACATTTTTCGTATGGTGGTTGATGAGGGTGCCTTGAATTGTGTGATGTTGTTGGCATGTTGGAGGGCCACTAGCCAACCTGAGTTGTCTCCATCACCCACATTGTGTACGACATTTGACGATCGATCCTTCAAACCACATGGTATAATTCCCTCTTTCCCCGTGCAGTTGGAGGGCAAAACTGTGTGCGTTAAAGTAGAAGTAGTCAATGCACCTCTCGACTACAATATTTTGTTAGGGCGAAGTTGGACCTATGCAATGAACGCGGTTGTAGCCACCATTTTCCGGGTCTTATGCTTTCCTCACGAAGGTTGGACTATAATCGTTGACCAACTATCATTTTCTCGCCCTGACCCTTCGTCGGGGGCATCCACGGTCCTGATGATTGATAACCCGCAGCGAGGCACTGTCAACTTAGGTGTCGGATTGTTTCCGTCTTTGATGGGAACTTTTGACTATTTGTCGCCTTCCAATGATGTTAGGTTTATTTTGGCTATCCCCGACTAGCCAAAGGCTGCAATTTTTCAAGTTGCATCTTTCAAAACGAGCTACTTTGATGACCCATGGAATATACCTTCCCCATCGACTTCGATGGAAATGGTAGGGCACCTTGGCATGACCATGCCCTTATCCACTGCTGAGGTTGCGTACAACATTATCTAGCAATCCTTGACCACCCCCGATCTAGCTCCCCCACAAGAGCAAGATCTTGTTCTCAAGCCTATTTGCTCTCAGAACTCTTGCCACTCAGGACCCTTGTTGGCATGTTTACAGAAAGAGTGTGCTTATCATTGATGGCAAGAACAACAACGATGATGGAAAACAAGAAAGAAGCGATGAGAGCATCGGAAGAAGTCATATTTTGTGAAGACAGAGCTGAGGAGGAAAAGCGAAGATGAGACCCTTCAACCGGTATTGCAGGAGAAGGGTCGGAGGCCGAAACCTTTTAATACTTAGAAAATCTTCTAAGTCGAAAAAGATCGTAAGATCAGGAGGAGGAGCAATAGTGGCTGTCGAATTGAACACTGTGAAGAATATGGACCATTGGATCAAAGTCCAGACAGGAGGAATGAACGCATAGAGGAGGAGAACATATCTCAGGTGTTAGATCTGAGCGCGTGGACCAACTGTCATTGGATCCAGAGGTAAGTGCATGGGCCTTAATTCCTCTAAAGTGCACAGGAGGAGTGGAAACTTGCGAAGTTTGAAATCACGAAGGAAATCCTAGCCGTTAGTGCTAGGAAGGACATGTGGCGAGATATCAGCGCTTCGCTGATTCACAAATCGGAAGAAGGGAGGTGAGGCAACTTTCGACATCACGAAGTGTGTAGTCGCGAAACGCGAAGAGGAGATCTCGACCGTTGGATCACAGAGAGATCTGGACCGTTGATATGGTAAGGGTAGATTCAAGGTTCGGGTTCTAGAAGAAAGGGGCGAGTTGATTTCCAAAGTCCCGAAATGCGAAGTCTCGAAGTCTTGATTCACGAAGGGAAGATTTGGGCCGTCGGATCATTGAGGGTCATGGACCGTTGATCTGGCTCGACGAAGTTCAAAGTTTGGGAGTTTGAACATCAGAGAAAGTAGGAAAGCTAACTCACGAGTTCACAAAATGCGAAGACTCGAAGAGCTTGGCCCCAAGTCACAGCAAGAGGTTACATTAGCAGAGATTAAGGGAAGGAGCTAGTGTCGCTAGGCTCTACGTCAGAGTTTTGGGAGTTGGGAGAATCTAGGTGACTCGCAGCAAAACATCCGAAGTGAGAAGTCGCATAGCACCATTTTTTGTTGGTGTGTGGTCACAGCCACTGGTCATGTGGAGAGGAACGTTGTTTTGGTGCTTGTTTGCGCGGGTAGACTTCGAAAAGACCGCCTGTAACTATCAGTGAAGATGAACTGTAACTATAACAAAGAAGAGGAAGGGTCGCA
>JASDQU010686356.1:0-17344 GCA_032191745.1 Picea mariana | reverse complement strand
AAGGCCATAACTCTCAAACCATGAGGAGTTATGTGACATTCCACATACCACCAGAAATGGAATGACAAGCACTATCCATCTAGGATAGTTTCACCAACAATTTCCTTGATCTTCATCTCGTTATTCCACATACAAGCATGGGTCCTCCAACCATTCTTCTAGGATAACTCAATCCACAAAGCATCTTCTCGTGAGGGCTTTCACCATAAGGGGACCACTTTGGAGTTCATCCATTTGTGCGCCTTATCAATCATGATAAGACAATAATGAGAGCATGGGTCCTCCAACCATTCTTCTATGATAACTCAATCCTCAAAGCGTCTTCCCGTGAGGGCTTTCACCATAAGGGGACCACTTTGGAGTTCATCCATTTGTGCACCTTATCAATCATGATAAGACAATAATGAGTCATCCATACATTTTTCCAACAATGCGTCATATACCAATGAAACCACATCGATCCATCTTCATCATGTATCAATGACAACTCATTGATCCATCTTCATCATATCAATGATAACTCATTGATCCATCTTCATCTATGCATTCTCATTAAGGAAAATACATATTATATTACACCAATCATCAATCAAACAATCCTTTGACATCAATCAATCACTTGACATCAATCAATCAAACCATTGGCATCAATGACAACATGATCCAACACCAACAATTCCGGGATTTGTGCCCAAATCCACTACAGTTGTAGCATCTCATGGTGTGACAGTGAACAACAATGTGTCCTACTTGATCACATCTCCAACACCTTATGGTGTTATGAAATATTCCATTATTTCTCCTTGCATAAGATCTGCATTCCAAAGATTTGTGACCATATTCATTACATGAATAACATTGACCATGAAAAACACTTTCATACCTTTGCTTTGGTGTCCATCCTTTTTGAGGTGTAAAGATGGCTTCTTGATGTCTTCCTTGCTTTGTTCTTTTTAAATTTTCCTTTCCTTGTGTAGATGGTTCACTTGTAACATTTTCTTCATCCTTTGAGAGTGAGGGACTTACCTCATTCTTCTTTGAGGTGCTTGCTTCAACATTTGTAGCTTCTCTATTGTATCCAAGACCTAATTTATCATTTGGTGATCTTTGAATTTCCAAGATCTCATTCAAGATTGTTGGGCTATTCAAGAATTTGTTTGACTTCTCCACTTTCTTTCTAAGATCAACAACTTCGGCTTCTAACTTATGACATGAATCTTCCTTTTCATTTACTTGATTCTTCAATAATTCCTCTACCCTTTTGGCTTCTTCAATTTGGGTCTTGAGATGGACAATAATTTCAAGACTTTTGCTAACTTCATCATCTACCTTCTTATCTTCTTTTTCATTCTTTAGAATTGTGATGTGGTCTTCCTTTTCTTCTAATTGAGTCTTTTTACTCTCTTTTTGTTCTTTAAGCATTTCCTTTAACTTCAAGATGTGCCTTTGACTCTTCTTAAGAAATTGTTTAGTGTTATCCGAAAGATAGCTATAGTCTATATAATAATGGTCGTTGTTGTATTCATATAGACCCCTTTCAACTTTCTCTTTAATCTCCGATAGTTTTTCTTCTACTTCTTCCATGGGATAACGATCAATTGATTCTATACAAACTATTTCTAGATTTTCTTCTTCACTTGTAGAGAAATATTCAACATCATCACATTTTGAATTATTGTAATCAAGAGTTTTTGAAGATTCTTTACCTTCATTTGAAATGTCTTCAAGATCTTCCTTTTTGCCAACATCATCACATGATTCTTTACCTTCATTTGAAATGTCTTCAAGATCTTCCTTTTTTCCAACATAATCACATTTAGAAATAACGCAATCAAGATTTTTTGGAGATTCTTTACCTTCATTGATCTTGATGAAGTTGTCTTCAATATTGTCCTTCTTGATTTGGTATGTCTCCTCTAGCTTTAGCCATAGATCCTTGGCGGAAGTGCATTGTCCCATGCTCTCTTTGATAGAACTTGAGAGTCCACTAAGAATGGTTTTGAGAGCCAATGCATCATTCTTCTTTCCTTCCCTTTAAGCTGCAAATTTTGACTTGTTCTTCAAGGGAACTGATCCACCAATGGCTGCCTTCCAAATACCCACTCCCATTTCCTTCAAATTCACTCTTATTTCTATTCTCCATGTAGAATAGTTTTCATCATCAAGGATTGAAACTTCATCATCCATTTGTGTTTCGATGGATCTCCTCCAAGGTTGTTAAGGCTTATAGTGAAGGCCTACTCTGATACCAATTATTGGACACACCGACCACACTTAAAAGGGGGGGTGAATGACTGTGGGGATCTTTTCCCAAACTTCCCTTTACACTAAACTCCTTAGTTAGCAATCACCATTTTATTCATTACTTACTGCTGTCATTTATAACCAGTTAAGTGTGAACATGCATCAACAACATATATCATCAATAAGTCATCACCACAAGGAACACAAAGAACACAAGATGTATGTACAATTTTATTTTTATTACAGACTACAATCCTTGGTTTATTAGCAACAACTGAATAGAGTACAACTCTACAAGAGCACCAGCTCTATAATGCAAGACTTATCTCACACCCTCAACACTTAATGAGAAGACACAACAATCCTCAACAGATACCAATTTGTCAACAGGTACGCAACCTGTCGGTAGTGCAACACGTGTATGTATGCACCCTACAAATAGTACAACTCACGTATGTACGCGGCCGGTCTGTACTACAACCTGCGTATCACTTCTAAGTTACTTAGGGCTTTCTTTTCAAGATAAACTCAAATCCTCTGTAACCTCCAATCACATTGACTTATGTCTTTCACCGTCCAATCTGACCCATAACCAATCACAACACATCCAAGCTCTCCAATAACTTACTCATGCTCCTCAACCATACAATATGAATGCTACTCAATCATGTATAAGAAACCAATAAACTATAGCAATCATATCAGTATTGAATCATAAGAGTGTTGGTCACTCTATCAACTAACACAAACCAAACCACAACAATCATACCAAGAATGCCTTAAGCATTCACCACACATCAAGCAAGAGTATCCATCAAGACAACAATGTAACCATACCAGAGTTTTTATGGCAGATCTGAGCCCATAGAATGCAGATCTGGAACTTGCTTCAGTCTTCAAGAGCCCGACACCAGCTCACACACAAGTCTTCATGACTTCATCCACTGTATGCGCTTTGTCCTCATTCAGCCTGCATATGTACGTGCTCTAGCTCACTGCAACCCACATATACGTCAGAAACTAGGGTTTCTGAACTTCCAAAACTTTTGCCGTCATGATCCCAGACTTACCAAAACTTTGATGCGTCCATGAGATCCTCTAGACAATCTCTCTCTCATAATAGATCTTCAATACATGCTCAAGAGATGCACTTCACAAGAGACCCTTGCCTCTTATTTATACGCTCCAAGTAGCTTCCTTAGAAGCATATTCTAGGTCACTTGGCCCACATAGCCACTTTGTCCACATAGTCACTTATGTTCAACTTTGCCCAATTTGCCAATTGTCCATGTATCCAATAGCCACTTGACCACTTAACCCTCTCTCCACATTTTAGGGTTAACTACTTTCCATATTTAGAAAGTTCTCCATTTATTTGATTATTTAAATAATCTTCCTTGATTTTGTCACTTCACTTTATTTAAATAATATCTTCTTTGTAAGCATTTTGACTTCTTTGACCTTTTTGGGCTTCAAGCCAACATATGGGGGTCCTCCAACTTCGTAAGGCCATAACTCTCAAACCGTGAGGAGTTATGTGATGTTCCACATACCACCGGAAATGGCATGACAAGAAACATCCATATATGATAGTTTCACTGGAAAATTCACTGATCTTCATCTCATTATTCCACATATAAGCATGGATTCTCTAACCATACTTCTAGGATAACTCAACCACAAAGTGTCTTCCCGTGAGGGCTTTCACCATAAGGGGACCACTTTGGAGTTCATCCATTTGTACTCCTCATCAACCATGATAAGACAATAATGAGTCATCTTTACATCAAACTAACTATGCATCATATATCAAAGAAACCACATCAATCCACATTCATCTATGCATCCCATATCAATGACAACTCATTGATCCATCTTCATTTATGCATCACATATCAATGACAACTCATTGATCCATATTCATCTATGCATGACATCATATGACTATGATTCCACTTGACATCTATCGATTCACATCAAGGACAATACATATTACATTAGTATGCTATGACAAGACATTGTTCCTTTGACATCAAACAATCAATCAATCAATCCTTTGGCATCAATCAATCACTTGACATCAATCCTTTGACATCAATCAATCAATCCTTTGGCATCAATGACAACATGATCCAACACAATTGAATAGATCTAATAATAAAGTGCAAATTAATCATATAAAACTTGCAATGCCTCACCCATTTCTACATAAAAAAACATAGATTCACCTCTCTATTTAGACTAATAGAATTTGCATTCTAAGAGATCGTAGTTAGAGAAATTGTAGATGCAAAATACAAGATACATGTCTACAGTTTATAAACCCTAAAAACTATCCTCCATTTGTCCTTTAAATTTATTTTGGATGTTTTGTTCTTAACAGATTCATTACACATAATAGTATCGTCTACAAAATATGAGATATATGTCTAGAATTTATAAACCCTAAAAAAATATCATCCATTTATCTTTTAGCTTTATTTTACATGTTTTGTTCTTAATAGAGTCAATATACCTATACCAAAAGTTTCTAAGTAATCATTTTGAAATCCATGTACAACTTTGTATTACATAACATATATTATATAGAATTTCAAAGTTTGAATCACATAAAACTCATGATACTTTCTTCTACATGCTTTTCCCATCAATTTCCTAAAAAAATGTTGACCCCATCAATTTCCTATTGACCAAATAAATATTAAAAGCGGATTGTTGGAAAAGGTAGAACAAATTTTTATGTTTTCTCACCATTTCCAAGATAAAAAAATATTGAATCTTTGTCACCCACTAAAATAAGCTAAGCTAATTCTCTCTATCTATACTCAATAAAATAAAATGATACAAAATAATTAGTTTAGTAATCAACAACATTAGATAATCCAAAAATCCAAACCGTGTTGACTAGGCATTGCATAATTTCAATGACGAAAATGGAATCTCTTTAAAAGTATATTCAAATTTCAATGTTAGACGCATTGTCATAATTACCACTAGCGTTATCAAGGTGGTTGAGTGGCCATTATTATTACGAAATGTACTCATGGATTGAGCTAACACTGAGGTTGGTAGGATATTAAATAGTTTGTATTTTGAATTATAAACAAATAAAAAATTTAGTTATAATTTTTTTTAATCATTTTTTATATTAAAATAGTTTAAATATTAAACAATAATATTTGTCTTAAGCAAAGATGTGTAGACTTAAAATATAGAGGGGACGTTTCCAGACGGAGATGAGTAGAGGGATGGAAATGTGATGTTTAATGAGAGGTGAAATGAAGGTAGACAACAAGAAAATAGGAATATTGGAATTATTATTTTTACTCCCGTACTAAATTTATTCCCCTCTCTAGAATATGTACTTTGCACTGTAAGACAGGAGGTAGAYAAGGATATGCTTTCAGCTTCCCGTGACAACGTATTAATTTTTATTTTACTTTTATATTTTTAATTTATTAAAAAAATAATAAATAAATTTAATAAAATTTTATAAAGTAATATAAAATAAAAAAATTGTTGTTAAAATGTTAACATGATATAAAAATGATTATTATTTTACATATAATATGATATAAATTTTTTTATTTAAATATGATAAAAATATATATTCATTACATTTATATCACAAAAAATAAATTTATTATTAAAAAATAACAAATTAAATTTTCTTATTATTAAAATTATTTTTTATTAAAAAATAACAAATTAAATTTTCTTATTATTAAAGAAATTGCAATTTTTTTTATTTCATTACATACAATAATTCCACATATAACAAAACCTTACATATAATAATTCCACCCCTGAAATACTAGAACAAATGACATAGACTTGAAGTAGTTGGACAATTTTGCCACTAATTTATCATAATAAGAAACCATAAATATCATTCCAAATAACAAAATATCTTTCCTTTCTCCCTCCTATTTCACTAAGTTCCAAGCAATTCACTAATAAAACTAACCCACTAATTACAACTACAAATACTTACATTAATTTTACTACAAATAATAGTAAGTTATAAACCAATTATAAAACCATATAATTATTTTATAATACTTATATAATTGAAATTCATAAATATATAAAAATACTTGAATTTACTAAAAACAATTTTAAAATAAATATATTATAAATAAAAATATAAACGAAAAACATTTTAAAATACGGTAACGAAAATTCTTATGAGCACACTATCGATGGGCGCGTGGTCCATTTCAGGGTGCACGATGTGATGCGTGGTTTGGCCATACAGATCGCTGAGGTGGAAGAAAGCTTGCAAGAAAGCCATACAGATGTGATGCGTGGTTTGGCCATACAGATCGTGGTTTGGCCATACAGAGGATTTGCAAGAAAGAAGCCGCAAGATCAGCCTGGCCACGAAGACCCATTCGAGGTCGGAAGAATTTATGTCAACGCTTTAGCTGATCGGTGTTTGATCGAACCCATTCTTAGAGACATCGATGGGCGCGTGCTCTATTTCAGGGTGCACGATGTGATGCGTGGTTTGGCCATACAGATCGCTGAGGTGGAAGAAAACTTCTACTGCCGCTCAGGTAAGGGTTTGAAGGTGTTCACTCAAAATGAGTGTTCAGGTTGCACTCGGATTTTGCTGACTTCCAACGAATTGAGTTCGCTCCCTCAATCATGGAGAGCTCCAAAAATCTGTGCATTGTTGATGGCGGCAAACCCATTAACAGAAATTCCAAGAAAGGTGATTGGGAGTATGATTTCTCTCAAGGTTCTTAATTTGAGTCACACGTCAGTACAGTCATTGCCAGAGAGCGTGGGGTGTTTAAAACAACTAGTATGCCTCAGATTAATAGATGTGCCCATCAAAAGGCTTCCTGCATCTGTCACAACTCTTGCAAACCTCCAAATCCTTCATCTTGATAGATCAAGCATCACAGAATTACCATCTGACATGGATAGGCTGAGATGCCATCAGAATTACAGTCATTGCCAGAGAGTGTGGGGTGTTTAAAACAACTAGTATGCCTCGGATTAATAGACGTGCCTATCAAAAGGCTACCTGCATCTGTCACAACTCTTGCAAACCTCCAAATCCTTGATCTTGATGAATCCAGCATCACAGAATTACCATCTGACATCGATAGGTTGAGATGCCTAAGGGATCTGAGCATGTATCAGTGTGATGATTTGCAATGTTTGCCTTGTAGCATCTCAGGACTTACCTCTTTGCAGGAGTTAGACATGAGTTACTGCAGTAAGGTGTAGGATAAAAAGAGATGGAAAAAAATGGCTTCTATTACCAATTTGAGTACTTTAACACAACTAAAAGTGTTACGTATACAAAACAACGGAGACACATTCGGGAGCATGCTTCAAATGGAGACACTTCGGCTTACACTGATGACGGATTTACCTGATGACATATTCAACATGTCAAAGTTGAGAAGGTTCACTTTAAAGTGCTTACACGTGGTTAAAATGGAAAGTAAGTTCTCTGAATTTCATAATTTGATTCATCTTAAATTGTGGAGTTGCTCTACGTTGGAGGACCTTCCCGATTTGCATAAACTTAGTAGTTTGAAGCACCTGGTTATTTTTAACTGCCAAAAGTTAAAGAAATTTCCCACGGAATTCACCGAGTTGGGAGCATTTCCCTCTTTGGAAATATTTTCATTAGTTTATCTAAATGAATTAGCGGAGTTGCCATTAATAAAAGAGGGTGTAATGTCTATGCTTAAAATATTCATTGTGATGAAATGTAAAGCATTACAATTATTGTCACAGAGTTATTTGAATCTCAAAAGACTCCAAAAAATAAGAGTGTATGGTTGTTCAATGATTTCAAAGAATTTAAAGAGAGTTAAGATAGTAGACAAAAAAGTAGAAGTGGTAACCATGTCTACTACAAATACACAAGAAATTATAGAGAAGTTTCTGCGAGTGACAAATCTGAAAGAAGGTTGGAGCTATGGTGAATTTTGGTGGGATGAGCTTTGGATTTTCCTTCAAGAGGTTTATAGACCTCTATGATTAATATTTTCATAATCAAGATTTGTAATTTGTATTCATGATCAACATTTGTTTATCATGAAAAAAATAAACTAGCAAATTGTTTTTGATGGCGCAATGGAGTTCCCTTGAAATGTTTAATGTTAGAATATGTTGTGCATTTTATAAATTTGAACATAAACACAACATGATAAAGAATAATTGAAAACATCAAAATCATTTCAATCACTTTTGTTTCTATTATTTAGTAACATTACACCATAAAAAACTCACTTAATCTTTGCACACAATCATCACCACTTTAGTGGTTCACATAGTGTAAACAAAATAAGACACTAATCTTTAGAAAATAAGTGAAACATACATGAAACATTAGGTGAAGTTATATGATTGAAAGTGCATGTGCAATATTTTGTGGACTTTAAAAAATCACTTGAGTCAAAGGGCACACAATTTACTTTTTTCTTTAACCCACAATTCCTACTACAAAAACAAGACATTTACATTTTGTATTAACTTGCAATTCATGCTTCAAGAAGAAGAAAACGAGGACAGAACTCGAAAATAAGGAATGCACAAGATCCTTGTAAGTGGCATTTATATATTGACCATCTACAAAAACAAGACATTTACAATTTGTATTAACCTGCAATTCATGCTTCGAGAAGAAGAAAACGATTTTGTATTAACCTGCAATTCATGCTTCAAGAAGAAGAAAACGAGGATAGAACTGGAAAATAAGGAATGAACAAGATCCTTGTAAGTGACATTTATATATTGACCATCTTAAGGTGATCTTAAAAACTGTACACAATACGCAATTGAAAAATAATATTAAGAATTGCTTTCATCTTAAGGTAAGTTACACCTTATATGGATGTATAAAAAGTATCTTGTGCTCTAATGTACTATATATATATATATATATATATATATATATATATATATATAATTGAGGCTTAGAAATACCTTAATGAATCACTAACCCATAAATGAAGGGAAACTAAATTGAATCATAACAAATATTAGAGTATATTTTATATGCCTATACCAATAACTAATATCTCAAAGCTCAATAACCTAATAATTATATATTGACAATGTGTGTGTGTGTGTGTAAAAGTGTACTTGAGCTTGTTTCCATGCATTTTCAAATTGACAAAGCAAGGGTAGATTTGTTTATTTTCATATGTTTTAGGGGGAATAAATTGCATTTTGCACAGTGTATAACAACAACTCTTAAACATCGGTCATGCATAGATCTGCTTCTTTGCATCTTCCTTTCATCTTCCTTTGCATGTCGCCTTGCAATCTTGTTAGGAACGCATGCACATTTTTCAAAGCACACACATGTTATAAATGCATGTGCGTTGCTCTCTCTAAAAGAAAAAAAAAAAAAAATCCTTTTCTATTCATTTTCTCCTACCCACAATGTATTTTTATCCATCCTTTCTCCAAGCGGTGTACACATTTTCTTGCTAATTCAACCCATAATTAATGAGGACAAGAATGAGAGAGGTTGGCATGATTGGCCCTCAACCTTTTCAATAAAGGGGTTCCCATTTCGAGGTAGGTTTTATTACACATTTCATTTTTATAATTGTTAAATTATACAAATTTAAATAGTTTGTAAAATTAGTTTGTTATTGTTTAAATGCGGTATTTATTCCATTAGAATGGGGAAAGACCTCAATTTGAACAAAAAACCTAACCTCGAACCACTTCTATGAGACCTATACACAAAACAATTAATAAAATTTTAGATGAAATTAGAAACCTAATTGGTGAGTTTAGGAATATTAGAAGGCCATCTATGTTGGTTGAGGAGACTGATTATCTTCCTGATTCAGAGTTTTTGTTTCAACCATGTTTGGATCTTAGTTCCTAATGGGTGGGGGGATCCCCCCCCCACCCTCCCCAACATCTATCACGAAGGTGTCTAGCAGGGGTGACAACAATCATTGAAGCCCTCCTTGGCAAGGGTTCGGGGGCAATACCCCTGAAGAGAAATTTTTGGGAAATTTTCCTTGTAAAATATTGTAATTTCATAGTCAATCTGGACTGTTCATCATTAGGTTGTAGATATGACAATAGAAATTATGTTAGGGTTTTTTTTTCCCTAGAAGGAAACCCTCTTTTATGTATGGGGGAATTATATTGAGGCGATGTAGTTTTTGTGTGAAACTATATTTTTACTGAGGTGGGAGATTGTGAGAGAGTGAAGAGGAAGTTGCAACATATGTGTTGTAGGTTGTATCCATTCATTTTGCTAGATAATAAAAGAAATGATTGACAATTTCTCTGTGGATGTAGCCCATATTGGGTGAACCACGTATATTAGTATCTCTATTGAATTGTGTGTATTTTGTGTTTGTTTTATTTGATTTCTCTATGATCATATTTTTCTAACAATCTCATCTTTCCTAGGCCACTTCGCTCAACACCATTGTTGTTTCTATTGGTCATGTCCATGGGAAATTATCTAATATACATGAATATAAGGATAGGCTGGGATAATACTATTCAAATGACATGAGTAAGGAAGATGGTAAATATCTACATATTACCAAAGAAATGATTGTCCAATTGTTTATTGATCATAGAACCAACCACCCCAATGAACCAAGAAAGAAGCATCTTTGCATGGACTTGTGCACATTCCAACCATTCAAATATAACTATATGGATAGGTGGTTTATGGTATTTGATAAACCTCCTTGTAATAACAAGGAGGTTCCATTGTATTTGTTAGGATATTTAGACACTTAGGAGTTAGTTAAGATCTACTTGGTCTAATATGTCGTTAGGTAAAAGTGTGTTTCTTAGTGTGTTTCTTTAGTATGCATTAGTATGCATTTGTAGTTAGGAAATCCGATAGTCACGATATGTTCCCGACATAGAGTGATCCGACAACTCATACTCTCCTCGCTCTTAACGGTCATTGATCCATGGTTTAACACCCGATTGGTCCATGATCTCTATTTAAAGAGCATCGAGGGTCATTTTCCGATGATCGATTGTGAGAAACTCTCTTGCAAAATCTCTCTGTAATCTTTTTCTTTGCATTAATAAACTTCTCCAAGTGGTCGCGTTGGCTGGGGTCATGGATGTTTCCCCGTAGGGGTTTTACCACATGAAAACATCAGTGTGTTGATCTTTGATCTGGTTATGTGAGTGGTTAGTGAAGGTGTTCATCCTCTGTTGGAATACCTGTGTTGTCGAACATGGTATCAGAGCCTGTTTGAAGACCCGCTCTTGTTGTAGATCGAGATCGTGAAGCCGAGGTGCCTCATCTCCATTTTCTGGCATTTTCGTACATTTCTGGGCTGAGAGAACTGTTCCATTGTGTCCGAAGCACTCATTTCATTTAGGAACACTTTTCGTTTCACTCGAAAAGGTTTCCATTTTCCCAAGATACGACCATTACAGTCAGATCTGGAGGTATAAACCCTGAATATGCATTTTTAAAATTTCTGCAAAGTTTCATTTTGATTTTATTTCGGTTTGTATTTTTTATTTCCGAGTTGCTACTCTTTTAGATCTGTGTATGCTCTTTGCCCCGCGCCCTATGCGATCTCGGAAAATAAAAAACATATAGGAAAAGGTGCATCTTCCGGGTAAGCTAACCGAGATCTAACCCCTGTTGTCATCGAGAAGTGAATTTTTTTTCTTGTGTGAAAAGAGTTTTTTTTAGCATGCTCTCCAAGTCCATCTTCCACAACAACAACAACACCCCCCATCCTCCTTCTAAACATTACAATATGTTTTTCTAGACCATTTGGTTAAAACTTGCCTTATTAAGTAAGAGGTCTTGAGTTCAAGTCTCTCTTTTGTTAGCATTTGATCAATTGAAGCATAAATGTCTTCAAGAGGGAAACAAATTTACAAACAAACGTCCAACATCCAAAAATTGGAGAGAGACAAGAGACAAAAGAAAAGAGAGGAGATTTGTAACCTGTCGACCAACCGGAAACTAAACAAATAAATTATCAGAGGAGATCATCCTAAAAGAGTGCGTGAGTAGTCTAAGTTTGAAATAAATCGACCAGAGCTGAAAATAACAACAGCTGTGGCAACCCCCGATAGAAGTAATGAAGCACAATTGATAGAGGCTAGCATGGACTCCCATCAACTAGAGAACCAAGTCGAAAGTATGGATTACGAAGAGTCAAGACCAGCATTACGCTCTCCTCCTTTTCAAGAAACCAACCCTCGAATTAGAGAATTTATTCAACAAATATTCAGATCGACGAATAGTCTGCACGATTATGGTATAGAAACGATGAGCATGGAAATTTACACGACACACTAATTTTCGAGCCAGAAAGAAATGAAGCCGATACAATGCTCATTCACATCAAGGATCTCACAGATCCGCCCCCCCCAACCAAATATTATATCAAGAGAAAAAAATATAATAAATTATAGTTGTGAACCGACACATCCGATAGAACAACGTCTCGTTGAATATAAATACCAAAGTTGTTAGATTGAAGAAGTCACTTTTTGAGAAAGAAATAAGCAATTGCTACTCGAATGCCATCTGCTCGAAGACCGACTGACATAAAAGTTGATAGAAGAACAACCAAATAAGATTCTGATGTCCCAGCCGAAAAGCGTTATAAGTCAAGTGTAACACCCTGTTTCCCCCAGATTGTAAATATAACTGAACTGGCCAAGGACTATGGAAAAACTCATAAGTATGAATATGTGATGTAAATGGACCTGCGGGAAGAGGTCAATGAATGTAACTCCATATCTCCTTCCGACTATATTTTCTAACAAATATAAACATTGTTTAAACTTGAAGTTTAGTCCTAAAAACATAACATCTATTTGTTGGTGGATCCGAAACAAATAAAATTCTGAGTTATTTCTCCCCAAAAATATATGACATAATAATTATGAATCTAGAAGTAATAATAAATATGACAGTTTGAATTTATTGCAGAACTGCTGAGAGGGGATGTGCGGAAAAGAGACCACGATGGTGGTGGAGGGCACCTTGAAAAAGGGGCGTTAACTTCCACCCAGAATTAAAGACCGTATTTGGACTCCACTGGCCCGGAGAACCAAAAGCGGCTCGCTAAGCCCTGAAATAAATACCTTGCAGGCTGGTAGGTGGATGGCTTGATGAGGGATGGGGAGGTGAACCGCCTATCCGTAGAGCCATCATGACTGACCAGCGCAAGGGTAATCGTGCCACACGCAACCTCGCGAGAGGATAAGGTGTATGGCTGGAACGATTAACAAGGGCGGACGCGAGGGGAACTCTAGCAATTTGTTTATGCAGAGTGAGTGATCGCAGAGAAGGGGGGATTGCAACCTTCACTCCTGAACACTGGAAGACAGGAATACGCAAGTCTCAGGGCATCGTGGTCTCAGGTCGGGGGTGGCTAGTGGTAAATCCAGTAGGAGTCACTACGCCTACGGTTGGGTGGAAACGAGCACCCCTCTCAGCAGTCGCTTCCATTGCTGAACTTATTTCTGATAAGTGTTTTGCTCATATTGCATCTTGAATTTATATGCTGTCACGTATGTTCATAGAATTGTGGAATTGTACATGTTTTCCTGTGTAGGAATGTCTGTGTAGTAATTGATGATAAGGAATAGAGATTTGCTCATAGAACTGTAAAGTTGTAAAGGATTGCAGCATGAGAGTGTTCGCGTAATGTTTGATATGAATAAGTTGATATATGCCTATCACAGAGAATAACGTGCACGACGTACAATCGTGCCCAACCATTCTCGGGAAGTTGTCTTCCTTTATCTGCTTCCGGAAATGCCCCGGTAAGGATCTCATCACAGAGATTTCCTCTTTGGAAGGGTTCACTAAGAACCCAGCATAAGGATTTGAACGCACCGGCCTTATTAACCCTGTACGAGGAGGAACGATCCTATTAAGGTTCCGAGGTAGTATTGTCGTGAGATGAAATAAGTCGACGGATGAGATCTCGTCGGAGTACTCACGGTCATTCACGACCAATCGATTGATGGAAGTAACGGAAGCGTTACATACCTTGCCCTTTTCCCTTTACCATCGTGCACAACGAGAAATCGGGATCGTAAACCCCAAGACCCGAAAGAACGAACCTAGACCGTTAGATCTCGGTCCAATAATCCGTTGGCCGTTGAATCTGGAAAAGCTGCACAGGGGTTAAGCGCAGGGGTAGGCATGCAAGGAAGTGATCTGAGCCATCAGATCTGGAGTAGAAATCCCGTAAACCATTGGATCGGGAGGAGTTACACGGAGTATAACTTCTGGAAGGGAGCGTGCAGGAGAAATGATCTGAACTGTCGGATCTTAGATCATAGTCCCGACAACCATCAGATCTCGAGAAGATGTGCTGGGGTTAAACTCTAGGGTGCAAAAGAAGAGTCCCAGCCGTTGATCTCGGCAGGACGCGTGTTAGAAGATCCCAGAGAGTCAGGAATCGACATATCGAGAATCGACATATTGGGGTTCATGAATACATAGAACTCTTGCCATCCGGAATCGCGATCCGCGATTTCCTGATAGGATCTGGGTCGTCCAATAGTAGGGACACGTGGCGGAGGATCCCAGAGAGTCGGAGTTCGGCATATCGAGGATCGGGAAATCCGGGTTTTCGGAAACAAAAGACTCATACACAATGAAATCGCGATACGCGATTTCCCCGATCGAATCTGGACCGTCCATTATGCGTGACGCGTGTCAGGAGATCCGGAGAGGGATCGGGATATTTGCCATCGGGAAATCGACATTCCCGTGGACAAGTGCTCGGGGAAATCCAAGTGAAAACCCCGACAAGATCTGAGCCGCCCAAACCATAGGGACACGTGGCAGAGGAGCCTGTACAGTTAATACAATAGGATCCACCTTTTTTACTTAAAAAAATAAAATAATCATTATCAAATAAAAGTGAAATAGCATATATTATTACAATTTTTTATTTCTTGTTCATTTTCAAAATAAATAAATAAGAAAAGCCATTTCTTCAAATAATTATATCTTACAATTAAAATTTATAAACTATCCATTTAACTTTGTGTAAAAATAAAATGTTAATATACATTAAAAGATTTTTCTTGTTCATTTTCAAAATAAATAAATAAGAAAAGTCATTTCTTCAAATAATTACATCTTTATCTATTTTACTTTCTTCAAATAATTACATCTTTATCTATTTTACTTTCTGTAAAAATAAAAAACAAAAAAAATTACATCTTACACTTGAAACTATAAACTATCTATTTTACTTTATGTAAAGATAAAGAACAAAAAAATTGTTTGTTGAAAAGGGTCACATTAAGTTCAAAGATAATCAAGCTCCAACTCATGACCACCACCAATAAATATTAAAATATTATTAAAATGTAAGTATCTTTATAGTAAAGTCCAAAGATTCCATAGAATCCAAGGATATGACAGAATATATATATATATATATATATATATATATATATATATATATATATATATATAAATTAAAAGGTTAAAATTAAATTATGTACATATTCATTTTTTATTCTAATTTTTTTAACACAAATATTATAGTTTGTTTTTAATAATAATAATAATAATAAATAGTTAAAAATCTAAATGATATAAATGAAATCAAATTTCTTAAATTCTTAATAAATGATATAAATAAAATCAAATTCCCTAAATTCTTAATAAAAAAGGCAACCAATTGATTTATAATTTCACTTCTATATTTAAAACTTTTATATAGAATAGCATTCTGGGTATGTATAATCCATAAGTTGAAGCAATAGAGAATTTAATTTATACAAACTAAGTGATATCACTTATAAGGGTTTATATAAATTAAGTTATAAATTGTTTAATTATATATATAATTTTAACAAGTTCTAAATGATTGGTTCATGTTTTTATATGGATCTTTGCATAAAAAGTTGTATGTGTTTACTTATAGTCAAATTACATTAATTGTATAATTAATTCAAAATATTGAACAAAGTGAAGTCTATAATAACATTTTTAATATATTGATCAATAAAATTTTAGAAAATAAGTTTTTATATAATATTAATATATATATATATATATATATATATATATATATATATATATATATATTTATTTCTAAAATTAAACATTATATTTTACATATAAATATAAAAATAAAAAAAATATTAATATAGAAGCAAAAGTAAACTTATTGCTATAGTCTCATTACAAAAACTAATAAAAGAAAAACGAATAAAAGAAAAACGGATAAAATTTAATTCATGATAATAGATGTTACTAAAACTAAACCTTATTTTTAAATCTTTGCAACTTGTTTTTAATTATTAACCTTGTTTTTTAATCTTTGCAATTTGTTTTTAATTATTAACCTTATTTTTTAATCTTTGCAACTTGTTTTTAATTATTAAAATTTATGGTGTAAAGTTTTCTGGTCAAAACCACTAAAAACAGAATCGACAGACGGAACGGAAGTCAGGCACAATGATGGAAATGTGACGTTCTTGATGGTGATGAGGTGAAACGAATGTAGAGGGCAAGACAATAGGAGTATCGGAATTATTATTTTTACAACCGATAACTCGTTAACTCGTTTGGGCCCATTCTGAGTAGAAAACGCGTAAATTATCTCGTCAATTTCGAGAGAAGCACGTGAACTGGGCCTTTTGTCGGAATTATTATTTTTACAACTGAAAAGAATCTATGCCCTTCTCTAAAATAATACAGACGCTGCACTGTAAGACAAGACGGGAGGCCCTATGCCCTTCTCTTGCTTGCACGGCACGGCACGGCAAGCAAGAGAAGGGCACGGCACGGCACGGCCTTTTGTCCATTGGTTAGACAATGCCATGAAAATCGGCCATGACTTGCAATGCAATCAATCTATAAGCATCTCAATTGAATGAATCAATTTCTGCTTGCACAGGCTTAAGGATTTGGTACTACTAGTGTTGCTGGAGGAGTCGTTTGAATTGAGGGGAAAAGTTATTGTTATTCATCACAGATTTTCAAATATATACATTCAGTCGTCTCTGTGACTGTTTTTTGTTGTGTATATTACTGCTAGACAGAAAATCATACCATGGCACATCCTGATTTCCTCAATGGATTTATTAGTGTCGGCATTGACATGGCAATCAGCCA
>JASDQU010686354.1:22859-39703 GCA_032191745.1 Picea mariana | reverse complement strand
TTTTTTGCATGTTGCACCAAGTTTAAAGTTTGCACATTGCTTGGAAAAAGATGCTTGCCACATGTCACATGTCACAAGACTTTCAAAGTTGCATATATCATGTCAAAAGATTTTGGAAGTTGTATATTGCATATTCAAGTTCTATTTGTTGCCTAGACTCCATAGCCCAAGCACAAGGCACTTGCATTCTCATGTCTTGAATGAAGGAGTATTGAATCAATATATACCAAGTCTTATAAGAGAAGTTGAAATTATCATTAAGTGTATAACAAAACTACATTCACAGATATATACAAGCCATATAAATAGCCTTGTGTATATTATCAGATGAAAGAGTACCCACAATGTCAATGCATTATATGCATCATTACATGTTTAGCTATATAATGTACATCTCACTGTCTTATAAAATTATTACATGACATCATGAATTTCTTTTGGTCTTCTTTTGAGCTTTCCAAGTCTTAAGTAATTCATCCATCTCCATGTCTTCGTTTACTGGGTTCTCTTCAGCAGTTGATGTTGTTTCAGTCCTTTCACGCCGAGTATGTCTGGTCTCATACCCATGGTATGGATGTTGTTGTGAGGGGCCATCACCTATAAAAATAAAAAAATATTAAATTTATATGGCCAATTTTTAAATATCATTGAAGTAGTTCATTAATATTAAAAAAAAAACTCTACAATGTAATTATATACCTGGTCCTCTAGTCGGCACCATTGGAATGGTTGCTAGCCTGTTCACCTAATCTTCAGGTCAAGGAGGATCAACTATGAAATTCTCTACCATTGAAACGTCAAAATTCATAAGTACAAAATTTATAAGTACAAAATTATTAATTATATGATTAATATATAGACATTTTACCATCGTGGGCCTCAGTCACAGAAACATCTTGGGGTTGCACCTCATTGGGATGGGGTTGATGGGGAGCACCATGATCTTTTGGCTGCGTTGCACTATCAACGCTCTCTTGTCCATTACTAATGGTTTCGTTGATAGTGTTTCTCCCCTGATTAAAACAAAGTAAGACTTTGAATTATGGGCGATATCAAACATTTACGTATTTTATAAGTAATGAAAGGTTAATGTGGACTGATTTTTATTTACCTTATCCCACAAATTGAATTTTGGGGTCTGCCCCATGTTTTTCCTACGATCAACCATACTTGTAACCAAGTTGGAGGTCTTCCTCCGTGGTTTCAGTTCCGAAGTCATCACCCTGCATTGCATAAAGGTATGGTTTTTTAATGTTTTTGGCTACAATTACCTGAAAGTTGTAAGGTGATACAAATAATATTCTTAATATGTTTGGGTACTTACGATTCGTGATTGTAACCTCGAGTAACTGCCCTGGCCTAGCTTGTGTTGGCCATGTTTGGAAATCCTTGCTTTGGTTGCCTTCAAAGTGTCAGGCAACCTATCATCAAAATTTTCAAGTATGTTATATATAACCACACTTTTATTTAGATCTAAAGAAAAATAAAGGTGGTATTGAAATCAAAATATTGTAATTTATCTTGGTGTACTCGTTATTTGTTCTCCTGATTTTTTCAAAATTTTCTCTTTTGCATCATCAATGATCGCCTTCCACTCCCTCTCTGTAATTGAGGGAGGATGCTCATACCTAGGATTTCCTGCCAAGATTCGTCTATAAACATCTCGCATATATTTTAAATATTCACCCGCTGTAGAGGTGACCACTTTTTTATTAAACGTGTCTCCTTCAAAGAGGCCTTTAAGATAATCCATGAGTTCCTTTTTGAGGTTGGAATTCTGGAAATTCCACCTCATGCATAAGGTTGCCCTAAAAATCAACAAGGCCTTGCTCTCTAGGTGCCTATAAAAAAGGTTGTTTCCTACACACAAAAAGATATGATCATTAATTTAAAATTAATAATCTAGATGATTTCTATATGAGAAGGACAACATTAAATGATTAAAATATGAATTAAAACTACCTAGGAGTCTTGATTGTTTTAATGGAAGTCCATTATTGTCGACCAAAAATGTGCACGGAAGGGTCCCCGTGCTTGTCACGTGTCTAGCTCTAGGAAATGCAACCATCTCAACTACATCACCATGATCCTCATCTCTGCCGCCATCTCTAGACTCTGATCGAGGTGTGGATGTATGGATGTGCATGTCATGGATCCTATCTAACTTAGGTGTGGAAGATGGAGAAGTAGAGAGTACTCTAGCAGCTGTATGATCGCCCGCATCAAGACCCTGTAGCGTCTCTGTAGCGCCACTACTACCAACACTGGGCTGAACAAGCTCCAAAAATGTCTTTATATAAAAGAAAATGTTTTTTCGTGAGATAATGAAAAAGTTAAAGAACAAAGTATCATAATTGAACATATGAGTACATTAAAAAAAAACACTTTAAATTATGGTTATTACCTTATATGTGTTAAGTTGTGACATAAGGAGCTTGATCTTTGCTTTGACGTCAGGAGTTTGATTTGGACGATCTAAGAAGCTAGCAAGTTCCTTGTTAACTTTAATGATCTTTTTTTTATTAAGACCATCGGATCAATGGATGAATAAAACCCCTCCTCATTGGTGTAATCATGATCAACATAGCCTGCAGACTACATATAATTTCAACAAAAAAAATGTTATTTCAATAAAATTATATAAGCAAATAATAAAAACAACGTAAAATGAAAGTGGAAATTGATAATCATTTACATGTTTTGCGGCTGGCCCTTTTCCACGATCATCCTTCCACATTATAATATAATTAGAACCCCCAAATATTTAAAAAATTGATAATGATAACAAAAAAACAATGTTAAAGATAATATTTACAACAATGTTAAAGATAATAAAAAAATATAATGCAATAAGTAGAGGTTTCTTAAAGAGGTGTTGCATAAGAAACTGCACACTATTAGTCAATGTTTCTATTCTTTTTTATTGCACATAAGACTACCCGATTCTCTTCACGTCCCTCATATATGCAATTCGCTTGTTTGTTTTTTGTCTCGGGTCATGTGCTATTTATAAATCCTGCGATATTGCCGAAATATTTAGGCCTTCCATCAATATAGATAGTCGCTCCCTTATTTTTATCATTTTTTATTAGTTGTATATAATTTGCGGTGAGTGCATATCTCTCTATACTTCGCATGTACCAGACCAACCAAATCCAATCATTATAATTGTAACACAATCCGACATAGTCCATCAATTTAGTTACTGTATTGTATTTTACAATTATTCCATCCATGGAAAATAGCCCCAAGCCGTGCAAGGAGGATGGTGCAATGCGATATGTCATATTGTTGACAATGAAGTCAACATATATAGGAGGTAGTTCCTTAGGTACCCTTTGTTTCACTAGATGCTTATACCTGAGTGGAACCTCTATGTCTCCTATGCTCTCATCATCATAAGAGCATGATCCTCCTTTGGCAAGAAAACATTTCATGCATCTACAAAATTTTATTTTGATTTTTTCACCTCTGGTCCTTGTTTGCTTATCATATCTACTAGATGCAGTCACATTTCCTGCCTCTATTTGTCCTAAGATTTCCTCACTCGACGAAGAAATATCTAAAAGGTACTTGTTTGGTTGTACCTTCAGTTGCATGTGCACGTGTTGTTACTTAGTAGTCTAGCATCATCCTAGTTCTAATTTATGAACTTTTTTTTCTATATTGAAAGTTCTAAATAAAAAAATTATATCTTTAGTTTTGGATGCACAATTAGACTAGGGTGCAATTACCAATATTAGTGGTCAACCACCTAATTTAGTGTGTTATCCCTCTTGATTTTGGACATATTAAGGACATATTAATGTGATAACACTAAGGACATGATAAATTTATCATATGGATCTAAAAAAAAATTGTAGTAAGGTTGTTGTTTGTTGGATTTGTGCAAATTAGAATTATTATAAGAAATGTTCGTTGAAGATGAGGGTCAATGCTATGGAGTAAGAAATCCAACCATCAATTGGTGTGTTGAAAATCTTGGGTACTTTAGTTGGAAATATGTCTAAGGCAAGCCAAGAGTAGAACTATACACATATTAGTTTTGTTCAATACAAGAGTAGAACTATACAAATATTAGTTTTTTTCAAGCCAATAATAGAACTATACAAATATTAGTTTTGTTCAATCCAAGTTGAAGAATAAGTTAGTTATGGCGATGGTTAACAATATTGCAATCCACATTTTTATGTAGGGAGTAGTGGTTGTTAAACTCAATGTGTAGTTGAAATTGGTGCAGTCTTTTTTCAAGGCAGTAAGATATAGTAGTTAGTTGGCAGAGACATGTAGTTAGTTAGTTTTTATGCCATGATGAGCAATTGGCCAAGAGTCCCCGAAATGGTTTGGGATGCGACTTGCAACTGAGCATAAAACAAATATTGAGACTCAGATTGAGGAACCATCCAATCGGATGGATTACTGGGATACGATTTCAGCTAGAGAACCCCTCACTCCCAGGTGCCATGCCTTAGAAGTTTTTTTACTCATTGATTTTGACAACTAGTGTTTTGCTCAGTTTGAAGCAATCCAACATTTGTATTAAGGGGTCCAATTTACAAAACCATGCCTCAAGAGAAAATGGATAATTTGGTCACCTATTCCATGCCTAAAAAAGCTTGCATCATCTCATGGAACTTTAAAATGTTGCTCTATTAGTGTTTTATGCCCTAAGCAGGAATTGGCCAAGAGTCCCTGAAATGGTTTGGGATGCGACTTGCAACTGGGCATAAAATGAAAACCAAGACTCGGTTTGAGGAACTGTCATCTCTGTTGGATTCCTGGCATAGGATTTTAGCTAGAGCGCCCCTCACTCCCAGTTCCAACCCCTCAGAAGTTGTTTTTTTCATCGATTTTGATAACTAGTGCTTTGCTTAGTAAGAAGCAATGCAACATTTGGATTTAGGGGTTCAATTTACGAAACCATGTCTCAGGAGCGGATGGACAATGTGATCACCTATTCCATGCTTAAAAAAGCATGCAAAATCTCATGGAGCTCAAAAATGTTGCTTCATCAGGCCTTTATGCCCAGAGGATGAATTGCCAAGAGCCCCCGAAATGGTTTGGGATGCGACTTGCAACTGGGCATAAAACGAAAAATGAGACTTGGATTGAGAACCATCGACTCCGATGGATTCTTGGCATATAATTTAAGCTAGAGCACCCCTCACTCCCAGGTGCCATGCCTCGTAAGTTGCTTTACTCATTGATTTTGATAACTAGTGTTTTCCTCAGTTTGAAGCAAACCAACATTTGGATTAAGGGGTCCAATTTATGAAACCGTGCCCCAGGAGAGGATGGAAAATATAGTCACCTATTCCACACCTAAACAATCTTGTAGCATCTCACGGAACTCAAAAATATTTCTCTGTTAGGTTTTTATGCCCTTAGGAGCAATTGGCCAAGAGTCCCCGAAATGGTTTAGGATGCGACTTGCAACTGGGCATATAACGAATATCGAGACTCGGATTGATGAACCATCGACTCCAATGGATTCTTGGGATAGGATTTCATCTATATCACCCCTCACTCATGGGTTCCATGCCTCGAAAGTTGCTTTAATCATTAATTTCAACAACTAGTGTTTTGCTCAGTTTGAAGCAATGCAACATTTCGATTAAGGGTCAAATTTACGAAACAATGCATCAGGAGTGGATGGATAATTCAATCACCTAGTCCATGCCTAACCAAGCTTGCATCATCTCATGGAACTCAAAAATGTTTTTTCGTTGGTCTTTTATGCCCTGAGAGGGAATTGGCCAAGAGTCCCCGAAATGGTTTGGGATACGACTTGCAGCTGGTCATAAAACTAAAACCAAGACTCGCATTGCAGAACTGTCATCTCTATTGGATTCATGGCATAGGATTTTAGCTAGAGCACCCCTCGCTCCCAGTTCCAACCCCCCAGAAGTTGTTTTTTTCATTGATTTCGATAACTAGTGCTTTTCTTAGTAAGAAGCAATGCAACATTTGGATTTAGGGGTCCAATTTACGAAACCATGCCTTGGGAGAGGATGGACAATGTGGTCACCTATTCCATGACTAAACAAGCATGTGAAATCTCATGGAGCTCAAAAATGTTGCTTCACTAGGCTTTTATGCCCCAAGGAGGAATTGCCAAGAGTCCCTGAAATGGTTTGGGATGCGACTTGCAACTGAGCATAAAACAAAAATCGAGATTCGAATTAAGGAATCGTCGACTCCAATGGATTCCTGGGATAGGATTTTAGCTAGAGAACCCATCACTCCTGAGTGCCATGCCTCGGAAGTTGCTTTACTCATTGATTTCGAGAACTAGTGTTTTTCTTAGTTTGAAGCAAACCAACATTTGGATTAAGGGGTCCAATTTACGAAACCATGCCTTGGGAGAGGATGGAAAATATAGTCACCTAGTCCATGCCTAAAAAATCTTGAAGCATCTCACGGAACTCAAAAATGCTTCCCCGTTAGGTTTTTATGCCCTCAGGAGCAATTGGCCAAGAGTCCCCAAAATGGTTTGGGATGCGACTTGCAACTGGTTATATAATGAATATCGAGAATCAGATTGAGGAACCGTCGACTCCAATGGATTCCTGGAATAGGATTTCATCTAGAGCACCCCTCACTTACAGGTGCCATTCCTTGGAAGTTGCTTTAATCATTGATTTCGACAACTAGTGTTTTGTTCAGTTTGAAGCAATGCAACATTTGCATTAAGGGTCAAATTTATGAAACAATGCCTCAGGAGTGGATCGATAATTTGGTCACCTAGTCCATGCCTAAACAAGCTTGCAGCATCTCACGGAACTCAAAAATGTTGCTCTATTAATCTTTTATAGCCTAAGCGGGAATTGTCCAAGAGTCCCCGAAATGGTTTCGGATGCGACTTGCAACTGGGCATAAAACAAAAATCGAGACTCAGATTGAGGAACCATCGTCTCTGTTGGATTTCTAGCATAGGATTTTAGCTAGAGCACCCCTCACTCCTGGTTCCAACCCCTCGAAAGTTGTTTTTTTCATCGATTTTGATAACTAGTGCTTTGCTCAATAAGAAGCAATGCAACATTTGGATTTAGGGGTCCAATTTAGGAAACCATGCCTCGAGAGTGGATGGACAATATGGTCACCTAGTCCATGCCTAAACAAGCATGCAAAATCTCATGGAGATAAAAAATGTTGTTCCATTAGGCTTTTATGCCCCGAGGAGTAATTGCCAAGAGTCCTCGAAATGGTTTGGGATGCGACTTGCAACTGGGCATAAAAAAAAAACCGAGACTCAGATTGAAGAACCGTCAACTCTGATGGATTCCTGGGATAGGATTTCAGCTAGATCACTCATCACTCCAGGGTGCCATGCCTCGGAAGTTGCTTTACTCATTGATTTTGAGAACTAGTGTTTTGCTCAGTTTGAAGCAAACCAACATTTGGATTAAGGGGTCCAATTTACGAAGTTGTGCCTTGGGAGCGGATGGAAAATATATTCACCTAGTCCATGCCTAAACAATCAATCAACATCTCACGAAACTCAAAAATGTTGCTCTGTTAGGTTTTTATTCCCTCGGGGGAAATTGGCCAAGAGTCCCCAAAATGGTTTGGGATGCAACTTGCAACTGGGCATATAATGAATTTCAAGACTCAAATTGAGGAAATGTCGACTCCGATGGATTCCTGGGATAGGATTTCATCTAGAGAACCCCTAACTCATGGGTGCCATGCCTCGAAAGTTTCTTTAATCATTGATTTCGACAACCAGTGTTTTTCATAGTTTGAAGCAATGCAACATTTGGATTAAGGGTCAAATTTACGAAACAATGCCTTGTAAGAGGATGGAAATTTTTTTCACCTAGTCCATGCCTAAACAAGCTTCCAGCATCTCACAGAACTCAAAAATGTTTCTCAGTTAGTCTTTTATGCCCTTAGCAGAAATTGGCCAAGATTCCCCGAAATGGTTTGGGATACGACTTGCAGCTGGTCATAAAAACGAAAACCAAGACTCAGATTGAGGAACTATTATCTCTGTTGGATTCATGGCATAGGATTTTATCTAGAGCACCCCTCACTCCTGGTTTCAACCCCTTAGAAGTTGTTTTTTTCATCGATTTCGATAACTAGTGCTTTGCTTAGTAAGAAGCAATGCAACATTTGGATTTAGGGGTCCAATTTACAAAACCATGCCTCAGGAGAGGATGGAAAATGTGGTCACCTAGTCCATGCCTAAAAAATCATGCAAAATCTCATGGAGCTCAAAAATGCTACTCCATTAGGCTTTTATACCCCGAGGAGGAATTGCCAAGAGTCCCTGAAATGGTTTGGGATGTGACTTTCAAATGGGTATAAAACGAAAACAGAGACTCGGATTGAGGAACCGTCGACTTCGATGGAGTCCTAGGATAGGTTTTCATCTAGAGTAGCCATCACTTCCGGGTTCCATGCCTCAAAATTTGCTTTACTCATTGATTTTGAGAACTAGTGTTTTGCTCAGTTTAAAGCAAACCATCATTTGGATTAAGTGCTCCAATTTACGAAACCGTGCCTCAGGAGCTGATGGAAAATATAGCCACCTACTCCATGCCTAAAAATCTTGCAGCATCTCACAGAACGCAAAAATGCTGCTACGTTAGGTTTTTATGCCCTCGGGAGCAATTGGCCAAGAATCCCCGAAATGGTTTGGGATGCGACTTGCAACTGGGCATATAACGAATATCGAGACTTGAATTGAGGAACCATCGACTTTGATGGATTCATGTCATAGGATTTCATCTAGAGCACCCCTCACTCACAGGTGCCATGCCTCGAAAGTTACTTTAATCATTGATTTCGACAACTAGTGTTTTGCTCAGTTTGAAGCAATGCAACATTTGGATTAAGGGTCAAATTTATGAAACAATGCCTTGGGAGAGAATGGATAATTTGGTCACCTATTCCATGCCTAAATAATCTTGCAGCATCTCACGAAACTCAAAAATGTTGCTCCATTAGTCTTTTATGGCCTAAGCGGGAATTGGCCAAGAGTCCTTGAAATGGTTTGTGATGTGACTTGCAACTGGTCATAAAATGAAAATCGAGACTCAGATTGAGGAACCATCGTCTCCGTTGGATTCCTAGCATAGTATTTTAGCTAGAGCACCCCTCACTCCCAGCTCCAATCCCTCAGGAGTTATTTTTTTCATCGATTTCGATAACTAGTGCTTTAATAATCAATAAAAAACTATGCAACATTTGGATTTAGGGGTCCAATTTATGAAACCATGCCTCAGGAGAAGATGGACAATGTGGTCAGCTAGTCCATGCCTAAAAAAGCATGCAAAATCTCATGGAGCTCAAAAATGTTGCTCCGTTAGGATTTTTTTCCCAGAGGAGGAATTGCCAAGAGTCCCCGAAATAGTTTGGGATGCGACTTGCAACTGGGCATAAAATGAAAATTGAGACTTGGATTGAGGAACCATTGACTCCAATGGATTCCTAAGATAGGATTTCAGCTAGAGCACCCATCACTCCTAGGCGCCATGCCTCAGAAGTTGCTTTACTAATTGATTTCGAGAACTAGTGTTCTGCTCAGTTTGAAGTAAACCAACATTTGGATTAAGGGGTCCAATTTATGAAACTGTGCCTTGGGAGCAGATGGAAAATATAGTCACCTAGTCCATGCCTAAACAATCTTCCAGGATCTCATGGAACTCAAAAATGATGCTCCATTAGGTTTTTATGCCCTTAGGAGTAATTGGCCAAGAGTCCCCGAAATAGTTTGGGATGCGACTTGAAACTGGGCATATAACAAATATCGAGAATTGGATTGAGGAACCATTGAATATGATGGATTCCTGGGATAGGATTTCATCTAGAGAACCCCTCACTCACAGGTGCCATGCCTCGGAAGTTGCTTTAATCATTGATTTTGACAACTAGTGTTTTGCTCAGTTTGAAGCGTTTGGATTAAGGGTCAAATTTATGAAACAATGCCTCATGAGCGGATGGATAATTTAGTCACATAGTCCATGCCTAAAAAAGCTTGCATCATCTCACGAAACTCAAAAATGTTGCTTCGTTAGTCTTTTATGGCATGAGCGGGAATTGGCCAAGAGTCCCCGAAATGGTTTGGGATGTGACTTGCAACTGTGCATAAAATGAAAAAAGAGACTTAGTTTGAGGAACCGTCATCTTTGTTGGATTCCTGGCAGAGGATTTTATCTAGAGCACCCCTCACTCTCGATTCCAACCCCTCGGAAGTTGTTTTTTTCATTGATTTCAATAACTAATGCTTTGCTCGGTAAGAAGCAATGCAACATTTGGATTTAGGGGTCCAATTTATGAAACCATGCCTTGGGAGTGGATGGACAATGTGGTCACCTAGTCCATGCCTAAACAAGCATGCAAAATCTCATGGAGCTCAAAAATGTTGCTCCGTTGGGATTTTATGCCCCCAGGATGAATTGCCAAGAGTCCCCGAAATGGTTTGGGATGCGACTTGCAACTGGGCATAAAACAAAAACCTTGACTCGGATTGAGGAATCGTCGACTCCGATGGATTCCTGGGATAGGATTTCAACTAGAGAACTCCTCACTCTCAGGTTCCATGCCTTGGAAGTTGCTTTACTCATTGATTTTAAGAACTAGTGTTGTGCTCAGTTTGAAGCAAACCAACATTTGCATTAAGGGGTCCAATTTACAAAACCGTGCCTCGGGAGAGGATGGAAAATATAGTCACCTATTCCATGCCTAAAAAAGCGTGCAACATCTCATGGAACTCAAAAATGTTTCTTCGTTAGGCTTTTATTCCCTGAGGAGGAATGGCCAAGAGTCCCCGAAATGGTTTGGGATGCGACTTGCAACTGGGCATAAAATGAAAACCGACACTTAGATTGAGGAACCGTCATCTTTATTGGATTCCTGGCATAGGATTTTAGCTAGAGCACCCCTCTCTCTCGGGTGCCATGCCTCAAAATTTGCAATACTCAACGGTTTCGATAACTAGTGTTTTGCTCAGTTTGAAGCAATGCAACATTTGGATTAAAAGATCCAATTTATGAAACCATGCCTCGGGAGTAGATGGACAATGTGATCACATATTCCATGCCCAAACAGGATTACAACATCTCACGGAACTAAAAAATGTTGCTCCCTTAGGTTTTTATGCCTTGGGGAGGAATTGGCCAAGAGTCCCTAAAATGGTTTGGGATGCGACTTTCAATTGGGCATAAAACGAAAACCGAGACTCGGATTGAGGAACTGTCGACTCTGATGGATTCTTGGCATATGATTTCAGCTAGAGAACCCCTCATTCCCAGGTGCCATGCCTCGGAAGTTGCTTTACTCATTGATTTCGAGAACTAGTGTTTTGCTCAGTTTGAAGCAAACCAACATTTGGATTAAGGGGTCCAATTTATGAAACCGTGGTTCGGGAGCAGATGGAAAATATAGTCACCTATTCCATGCCTAAAAAATCATGCAACATCTCATGGAACTCAAAAATGTTGCTCCGTTAGGCTTTTATGCCCTGAGGGGGAATTGCCAAGAGTCCTTGAAATGGTTTGGGATGCGACTTGCAACTGGGCATAAAACAAAAACCGAGACTCGGATTGAAGAACTGTTGACTCCGATGGATTCTTGGGATAGTATTTCAGCTAGAGCACCCATCACTCCTGCGTGCCATGGCTCAGAAGTTTCTTTACTCATTGATTCCGAGAAATAGTGTTTTGCTTAGTTTGAAGCAAACCAACATTTGGATTAAGGTGTCCAATTTACAAAACCATGCCTCAGGAGAAGATGGAAAATATAGTCACCTAGTCCATGCCTAAACAATATTGAATCATCTCATGGAACTCAAAAATGTTGCTCTGTTAGGTTTTTATGCCCTTAGGAGAAATTGTCCAAGAGTCCCCGAAATGGTTTGGGATGCGACTTGCAACTGGGCATATAACGAATATCGAGACTCAGATTGAGGAACCATCGAATTTGATGGATTCCTAGGATAGGATTTCATCTAGAGGACCCCTCACTCATGGGTGACATGCCTCAGAAGTTGCTTTAATCATTGATTTCGACAACTAGTGTTTTGCTCAGTTTGAAGCAATGCAGCGTTTGGATTAAGGGTCAAATTTACGAAACAATGCCTCGGGAGAAAATGGATAATTTGGTCACCTAGTCCATGCCTAAAAAAGCTTGCAACATCTCACAAAACTCAAAAATGTTGCTCCGTTAGTCTTTTATGGCCTGAGCAGGAATTGGCCAAGAATCCCCGAAATTGTTTGGGATCCGACTTGCAACTGGGCATAAAATGAAAATGAAACTCGATTTGAGGAACTGTCATCTCTGTTGGATTCCTGGCATAGGATGTTAGCTAGAGCACCCCTCACTCCCAGTTCCAACCCCTCGAAAGTTGTTCTTTTCATCGATTTCAAGAACTAGTGCTTTGCTCAGTAAGAAGCAATGCAACATTTGGATTTATGGGTCCAATTTACAAAACCATGCCTTGGGAGAGAATGGACAATGTGGTCACCTAGTCCATGCCTAAACAAGCAAGTGAAATCTAATGGAGCTCAAAAATGTTGGCCCGTTAGGATTTTATGCCCCGAGGATAAATTGCCAAGAGTCCCCGAAATGGTTTGGAATGTGACTTGCAACTGGGCATAAAAAAAAAATGAGACTCGGATTGAGGAACCGTCGAATCCGATGGATTCCTGGGATAGGATTTTAGCTAGAGCACCCCTCACTCCCAGGTGCCATGCCTTAGAATTTGCTTTACTCATTGATTTTGAGAACTAGTGTTTTGCTCAGTTTGAAGAAAACCAACTGTTAGCGATAAAAAATGATTTGCTAATTATTTTGATATCACATGATAAATGATTATAAGGTAGAATATTTATTTATAAATCTTAAAATATTTGAGACAGGTATTTAAATATATTATTCAAATGAATAAATCAATTCCTGTCTCGAAAAAAACCAAAAATAAGTTTTAGCTTTCGGCAGCTAAATGGATTTTTCACAGTGTAATGAGTCGTCGAAAGATTTTCTCTTCAACAACCAAAACAACGGATACAGATCAAAAGAGCCATTGAATGTGAAGAAGAGTCCATAAACATCTTCTTTCTACCCAGATTGTGATTTCTTGATTTCGGGACGCATGGGAATGATCACAAATAAAGGGTAATAATTAGGAGAATACATATCAGCTTCTTAATCAGGTTTTGAAGACATGTGGTAAGGGAATAACACCAAATGACATGATTACTCTTGATAGAAATTGCCTAGCCATCAAAGACATATTTTTGAATCTGTGATTTTCATCAGCAAATTGTCAAATAATGCTTCAGCTGTCAAATTCGATTTATATTGATCAGATTAGATCTTATTGGTTAAATATTATGTTATTTTAGGTATTTCAGATCCATTAAAATAGGATCTTGAAACCTTGATGTAAATGCTATAAAGCCTAAGACCTCTGATACACCAATGGGAGGAAGAACAGTCTGAGGACTGTGGTTCTATTCTTGAAGACTTGTACATTTCATCCTTTGGAGATGTCCATTAATATATCTTGACATCGATCTTCTTTTACCGTGTTACTTAGTTTTCCATTTCCTTTCTTTCCAAGTTTATGTATATTCAATGACAGAAGGCTGTCATCCCATCTCTTCGTTGGTATACTAAAATTATATACTTTGTTTCTGTTGTTTGTCTTAATGCCAGATAGTTGTTATCCTATTGGTGCATTCATAAGCTAAAGTTTCAAGTATTTACCTGTTGGGTCTGGCAATATATTATATGCAATGTTATATATGTTTCTACTGGTGTGAAGAGTATTTTACCTATCATTACTGGCCATTCACATATACTATTGTATAGGTATTTTTGTTAGCATAATAGGTCTTCACATTAAATTAAACTTTCTGAGTTACATAGTTGAAAGCCTTGGTCTTTCAAGTGACTGAGGTATTTCTAAATGGACATGAGTTTATAATGTCATCCGATCTGATCCTCTTTTCCTCCACATTATTGATCTTTTTAAAGTTACCAAGATTACACCCTTATACAGTCAAGGAGTGATTTCTTGGAGTGATAACAAAATGGCATCGTTGTCGGGGAACGAAAGTGAAAGAAAAGTTTCCCTGGGAGAATGACAAAGATCTGATTCTTGATGACAGACATAAAACTTGATTGTAATCATCTTCCTGGTGACTCCACTAGGGAGAATCCGGCTGATAGAAGATGAAGAGGCTAAATTCAAAATCTAGGTACTAGTTCATCAGTTTACTTTATGAACTGTTGTTATTCTTTATCATCTCCTTTATACTTTTCCCTTCACATGTTAAAAGAATTATCCTATGTTTTGTATATTCTGAAGATTATCATCCATCTTTTATAAATCCATCTTTAGAAGAAGATTTGCAGCCTACTTGTATTGTAGAAGTTAAATCAGTTTTTGTGCCTCGGTTCATTTATAAAAATGACCTCTGTATTCAAATTCCTTCTGAATCTGATAAGCCATGTAACCTTGAAGAAATCAAAATTGATTCAAAACCTATATAGAGCTCAACACTTGTTGCCATAACCTATGAACCTTGTCAACAAATTTCTATCCCTCTGTTAGAATTATTTCTTGTAGGGGGGTTAGAACGCAAAAGAATGGGTTAAAAACCCACTTGTCCTAAGTTCGGAATGCAAGCGCGCCTGTGTTAAATGGAAAGTGGATCTGAACGGTAGAGATCAACGCACCCGGATCAATGGCGTACGGGTGATTCCGGAACCCCCCCCGCTTTTCTACCTTTACGCGGAGGGGGGGGTCCAGAATACAGGGCGCATCTCTTTGATGGCTAAGATTGAGGCGCCTGAATCAACAACGCGTGAGGTGATTCCGGACCCCCNAGGGGGGGGGTCTGGAATCCAGGGCGCATCTCTTTGACGGCTAAGATCGGGCGCCTGGATCAACGGCGCGTGAGGCAATTCCGGACCCCCCCCACTTTTCTACCTTTAAGCAGAGGGGGGGGTCCGGAATCGGACATGCATCTTTCCGACGGCTAAGATCAACGCGCCTGGATCAACAGCGCTCAGACGCCCCCACCCTTATCAGCTGCTCTGTTCTTAACTAGTGTGGGCCCATTTCCCGTCATGTCAGCTTGTGAACCATCCTTCCTCTTGCCACCTGTCCTCCTCCTGATAGTGCGATAAGGCTCGAGCCCCTTAGCCCCTTCCTCATCCTTCGACATCTCGCCTTCTTCTCCCCCCCCCTTCCACTTATTGTCTTCCTCCACATGTCGTCCCCTGTTGCCCCTCTCACACCTCATCGCTTCTTACTTCACCCCTACGGTTGTGGCCCCATCACTCCATTGCTGTGCCCCACCTTCCACGTTGGCCTCCATGCTCATTCTTCAAGCCATTCAGTTATTCTAGGTGGTAGCGCGGGGGGCCTTCCACATCTCAAAGGCGCCGAGTTGGCCGGGTCGTTCTCAATCCTGACGAAACATTTATTGAAGCGGTTGGTGGTGGTTAGACATCGCCTCCGCCATAATGGGAAAGTCCGGCACCAAATTAAAGCACGTCGATTCGTCCATGGAACTGTCAGAGAGTCCAATTGCGTCCGCTGAAGTTGCACGATCATTCAAAGATTGCAATTGCAGATTGTCATAAGCCATGCAGATGCAAAGCTTTTAATGCAACGTCTTGATTTTGTTGTTGTTGTTGTTTTGAGTATATGAAGGCGTTTTCAACATTTTTGTATCTATCGATGGTAGAGCGAAGCTCCCGACTGTAAAGTTTTAACAACCATTCTAGTTTCCTGGTTATGTATCTGTGTTTGAGACTTCTTGTTTTATGACAAACAGTTTTCCTTTTCCATCTATGTTTCATCTCTTGCCAAAGAGTTCATTATCGAATGTTTCGTATGAATTAGCACAGTTATGTTATGGTAAATGATTTATTGTTGCATTGTTGTTTTCTCTGGTTTCCTGCATTTGGATGTAAGAAGATCTTGCCTTCAGATGCCTGTTCTCACAGTTTGTTAGAATCCTGATGCTTATAGCAGACCCTTGCACCCTTCTTATAAAGTCTTCCATCTACTCACCCTTATTGCAACTCACTGTTTGAAGTTTATCTAAGACCTCACTCGCCTATGCATACCTGGCCTAGTTTCAGAGTTGAGACGATATTGTTCTGAGTTTTCTTCCATTTGATCATCCCTTTAAACAATCGTGACATTAATCTGATGGGTGTCAGGCTCAGCTCCTGCAAGCAATCCAGGAGTGATCATCCCACAACCTTTCAAATCAAAATCAGGATGAAGATGTTTAAGCCATTAAAGATGCCCTCTTGTCTTCATCCTTATCCTCTTGATTGTTATGAATATCTCCATCGGTTTTCTGGAGAGAACCAAGCTTCAGCTGAGAGGCACTTGGAATCTTTTGTTTTATTGACCGTTTTCAGATTGTTTATGAGGATTTTATCATGAGATTTTTCTCTAAGTCATTGATTAGAGATGTTGCTATATGGTTCAAGAGTTTAAGATCTGATTCCATTGGCTCTTGGATAGAATTCACTGATGTTTTTATGAAACATTAGGGTGAACATAAATCACCAAATTCTTACCTTATTGAGTTCTATACTTTGAAGAGAGAACGAAATGAAACTTTGTCTTCTTTAAATTGGAGATTTTGCAGCATCTATCATGGCATGTCATTGCAGATCATGTGCACAAAGATAGTTGCCACAATATATTATTTGATGGGACTGCAGTCAAAACTTGCCCTTCTTCTGCTAGAAAGGAAATCTTTTGTTGCACAACTGAGAGGGGGGGGGGGTGAATCAGTTGTTACCGTGCTTAAACAATTATGCTTATTTTAAAACTTTTTATAGAGCACTCAATGACAATCACA